>JAOYSI010036603.1:0-29411 GCA_025775065.1 Hiodon alosoides
AACAATATTTATATTTATTATTATTATATGGATATATAAATTATAATTATCTGTCTTGTTGCTGTATTGTTTGCGCTCTGGAAGCTTCTGTCACCAAGAATAAAATAAAAACCACTTATATCCAGTGAAGTGAAATTAATAACTGGCGGTATATCTATATCCTTAACTGTGTATTCATGAGCCCAGAGTAAAAGCTAATAATATTTTAGTAATGAATCTGTTAGCCAGAGTCGTTAAAATGCTTTAATTCTGCTTGTAGTACCATATACCGCTTATTTATCTCTCAATACCGTTATACCGCTGCCGTAATAACCTCTCAATGTACACTTTCACCAACCATCTATAAAAGTGATGCTTGCTACTCGGCATCCTAGTTCCTAATAACTAACTCCGTTTAAGACTGTATGACAAACAAATGTCTTACTATACAATTAATGTTGATACTTGTCGTCTGATACCACTTTAAAGGTGGAGAAAAAACTCACAATAATGGAATTTTATATAACTTTTAATGCAAAACAATAAAAATAGATCCAGTATAGCTTACTTACTATACAATAAAAATCTCTAAACAAAAAAAGGAATGACCAACAGGAATAATAATAATAATAATAATAATAATAATAATGTTAACATTTACTTTCCTTGATGGGGGACTGCAGCTTTATAACTACATAATAACTTAAAGGGCAAATAATAACTTTTAACTGCAAATCATAGATGGGATTTACCAAACAAGAAACATAAAAGTGCCCAAAAACTGTTAAGAATAAAAAAAAATAAAAAAAATAAAAAATAAATCTAATTACGCAAAAACTGAAATATTTTCATGTAATTTTATACAACCAGTTGCTTTGATGATAAATGTTAACAGTACATTGCGTTTAATATTACCCAAGTTCCTTTTAGACTCTAGAATTTACAGTGCTTTGTGAAAAAAGAAAATCTGTAAAGTCTTCACATGGCATATTTTTGGGTCCATTCTCTTGCTAGTCTGTTGTACCTAGAAAGGAAAAAAAAGAAGGGAATTGCACCTGAAGGGATTCAACAAAGGGCAATAAAAAGGCATGCTATCTATTTAAATATTATTCTCAATCATATTCAGGGTAATACGGCTACACTTAATTACAGTACATACGTGTATCTATTACTGAACTGCTTATAACGGGCAGAAAAACATTTTATACTTTTTTGATTACATGTTCATTCTGACAAAACAGACATATTCACAATGCTAGCTAGCTATCGTGGTGGCAAGGTGCTTATATAGGAGTGTCAAAACGTATTTTTGTTGACAGATATGATGTAATTTGACAATACGCAAGCATTATTAGCAGGTATCCATATGATATCAAAATTAAACATGAACCTCTTTGGACTCTAAGTGGTCGTCAAAAAATTAAGAGGGTTGAGCTTTAATGTAATTTAGACATTTCATTTGCTACTACTAGGGTGAAATCCTGAAGGGGGAGATTTTGCACCCTTTTGTAAGGCATTCATTACAAAAATAAGTGTAAAACTGTGAGCAATGAAAACCAATCTACGTACAACCAGCTGTACAGAAGTGTCAAATGAAATACATTTTTGAAAGAACTTTTTTTATTCTCTCATTCTTATTAACATTATACTCACTTTTCTTTGTCTGACTTGTAGATGTGTGCTATATCTGGAACTAAGGGGTCATCAGGGTTTGGGTCACAAAGCAATGAACATATGGACAATAAAACTGCAAAACAGAGCAATTTTCATGTCAATGTCAAACTTTTTTTTTTTGGACAGCCTAATTTTTCAAGAAGTCCCTTAACTTAAACAGAACCTTATATAAAAGAAATACAATTAATCAAAGATACTTGTTCCATTCACAAATATAATGCATCACTGCAAATAAGTTAATCAAGCGTATTCCAATTATGTTCAGTAGAAGGATGTTCTTTAGAGATCCAAATTATTTCCACATTATATTTTCTATCATTAATACAACTACTGGGAACAAAGACAGCTAAATGGCTCCAGGTCACCACTTTTCAAATCACCTAATGGGTTAATGGTTAACTACACGTCTTTGACCTAAATGTATTCAGTCTACGAAAACTCTCTTAACTCTCTAATAGTTATTAATATTGTACCTTATAAGAGTTTACATAAACTCTGAATAAATTAGTAATAATGTTCGTGAACTGCATTATAATACTAGTCAACAAATTAATTGCAATAAAAACCTACTTACCCTTTGATACCGTCAGTGCTGGTGACCACTGCGATCTCAAGATGTCCAGGCAAATACTCCCATTACTGTTTATGTTTGGATGATATATTTTTGTTGTGAATGCTACCTAGGAAGAATGAGCCATTAGTCATTACCTACTATAAATACGTTCTAATGGAAAAATATCCTTTAAAAAAAGAAAGAAAGAAAGAAAAATAAATTCAAAACTTATTCAAATTTCAAACCTTTGGTGGTTTGAAGGGGTAGTCTGTAGGGAAGTGGATAGTGAGAAAAAACACTCCTCCTTGGTATGGGCTGTCACTCTAAAATAAAGAACATTCAGTGGTTGAATTATTTAGTTCTGGCAAAAATCAATGAAAATGCCTTTTTTTTTTTAAATATATTTTTTTAACTTATACCTCTCTTAATTTGGCACAGACCCTGCCAACACAAGATCCCCGCTGACCAGCAAAAAGACGAAATAAGATCTGCCAATTCCTACCCAAAACCCACCCCACCAATACCCTCCAAATGTAAGTAGCAAGAGAATATACCCAAATAAATGAAGTATACCTTTACGTCAGGTCTACCAGCAATAAAAGCGATTTGCACAATATTCAGATCATACTCACAGGTCCCATTATGGTAGCTTGCCAATGAAATACTGAAATGAAACAAGGAAGCATGTAAAGAACCACGCTAGGAGTTACTAAGGACATCTAAAAACATTTGGGACAAACTTACAGTCCTCTCCAACTGGACCAGCTGAGCACTGTGCAGGTGGATCTCGTTGAAGGTCGTGCAACTCCTATAGGGGACGGGGGACAGAACAAGACCATTTAAAAACCATTAATCCAAAATCTTCTCAGAAATGTTAATTTAACGTAATTCCTAGTATTTACAGTCAAATGTTTTGCTCGTAGTATCGGGCACTAATTTGGGCCGGAAAAAAACAACAAAATCCGGATTTATAGCTTTTGTGAGTTTTACAGGCGAAAACAAAACTGAATTCTTTTTCTGAGTAGCCTATAACATGTCGTAGCCGGAAGTCAAAAGAATGTTACCCAACTAGTTAGTAAACCATACATGTATATTCTATGCAAACTTTCCACATATATAAAACTGACATGAACACAGAACATAGTGCGACCTATATAATTTTTCCTTTTAATTAATAATCCATCGTTATGAAACTTTTGCCGTGAATTTTTTTATTTATCATATATATTGATTAGTATAGAAATAGTCCTATTTATTAAAGCTAATACTAGTAACTATAAACGCATAAGTACAATATTTTGTACCAGTGGTATTTTTTCCTGTGAAAATAGCTGACTGACAACTAGCTCACAACAGATTCTTAAAATAAACGCAAGGACACCAACACACGAAAACATGTTAATTAAAAAAGTACGGATTCTAGATATCTGGTATGGCCGCTTACTTTGCGTGACAAAAGACAATAGCATAATAGCCATGGCTATATTGAACAAACTAATCGATACTTAAATGAAAGTATGAACAAAAGTAGATCAAATACCCAGTTATTATTTAGAATATCGTAACCAATTGCCTGACTCGATATAGCCTTTGATGCCAAATTAAATACTAGCTAGTCGGTTGATTTTGCCATAGAGAGCCTGCTAACAGTGCATCTCCAATATTTAATAAGAGCATGGCTAGCTAGTTCTATAAAACTGTAACTTACCTTTTGTATTCTTTTTAAAGCCATGTCAATCAATTAAGGTCAGTGGTTTCACTGGTTTTCACTAAATCGTTTTTCTTTCCCTGCACTGCTCACCAGGGTGTGTTTTAGCTAAGAATCTGATTTTGCTTTCTTTTGTTTCCGCTTTCTCTTAGAGAGCCATGAAAACTAGTGCGTTGTGGGAGTTGCAGTTTTAGACGTTAAATCTTTATCTTGATCACTGGAGCTGAGTCTTAAAGTTTCGCACAGTTTTAGATGTATGAATTCCTTACGGTTGTGTTCTTTTAAATGTCGCACATTTAATTTGCTTCTTTAAGCGAGGATAACCTAAACGAAAACGATGACTTTACGAGAGCTAAAATAATGAATTGCATGCATCTTGAAAAGTTAAATCAACAGCGTTTCAAGAAATTATGTGGTACAGCCAGATTACCCATTTGAAAAACTTCCTTCACATTACATATCTTCTATTTAAGAGATTATGTTTAGTGCTTCAATTTATAGAAATAAAAAAATAAAAAAATCATATTGCCTCAGATCGTCAATGTAGAGGCGACCCCCACTTCTGGCACAAGAAAACTGGTTCAAACATAGACTAAAAGGATTATTTAAATGTACCAATTTGATTTATTATACTTACGACGGTCTTGTAAATTTAAAACAAAACATATACAATAGAAGTTTTGAAAAGTCGTAACAGTTATTTTCAGTCGTGAATGAAAGCAAGCGTTACATGTTATGCAGCAGTCTAAATTCATGGTAATGGACCAACGTCTTAACTTAAGAAGGTAAACTGTATAAAAGTTTACTTGTAAGTAGGGCTGTCAAACGATTCAAACAATTTATCGCGGTAATCGCATGGTTTTCTGTAGTTAACCACGATTAATCGCACTTTTTGAATGTGCTCAAATTTGGCACTAAATAAACAATTTTCTATTTAAAAAGCAGTGTGTTATGTTAATGGCATACTGTATTTTATTGTAATGGAAAGAAACACAAAATAATCTGTATCAGAAAGTTCGCTATTGCGTTTGTTATCTTGCTGCTCGTTGACTTGTCAGTTTGCCTCCTGCGCACGAACCCTAAAAGAGTAGGCTGCATTGCTAGCACTCTCACTACTGCTGCCGGCGTCAACACTGCGTTTTGCTTGTAAATGATACTTCGGTGATTTACAAATTCACCCGTTTGCTTTTATCCAAAGACCCATCTGTAAGGGGCTTTCTCCGTCATTCAAGCTTACTGAATCTGCAAATATATATCTAAATCCAAGCAGTCGATTGACAAACAAGCGCGAGAGCGTGGAGTTGTATTTTAACTATGGATAGTTCTAAGGCTAAAAAAAAAAAAAACCGCTTTAATGGCGACAAAAGATTAACGATGTTAAAATTTGAAATTAATCGCACGCGTTAACGCGTTACTTGTAAGACAACTGTATAACCGGACAAAGTGTAAAAATGTAAGCAATATAAATCGATCCAAGCTAGAGCGTCTTTCGTGTTGTTGAACAATATGTCCATCGTATTACTTATTTTGTCGTAATAGGCGTTAATTCAGTGTTTCTTACGAAATTATTACTTACGAAGTCTTACATTTTAGATGAAAGCTTGTTGTTAAATAGGACAAAAAAATGACCGTTAATGCAGCCTATTAGTCCCATTGAAGTGTGCGTGGAATTAGACGCGCATTTCCACAAGGCTCCCATGACCCCTCTATTCAAACCTGTTAGCGATACTAACTATGCACAGCCAATTGCGTTAATGTTTTGTTTATGACAACAAATACTATGTTTGCATGCACCTTCAAACCTTCTATTACTACGTCAGACTGTCGTTGGAGTCATGTGACATCTCAGACTTGCGGATGTTTTACAAGCGACTGACCTTACTCTAATAATAAAGGCAACAAGGCGAGACGATTTGAACAATACGAACAAACATGAGCTCAAAAACTTTTTCGAAAGGTAGGACGTTTACTTACATCTTATCCCTATGATTCCAACGTATAAGTGTGATCTTCTCTGTGGTTACTAGCTGGTTATCACCGGCTTTACTGAATTAGCTAAGGGACGTGAACACTTCATTTTTTGAGGACACGAACGGACACATTATAATCCGTCCTTGACACTGAAAGTAAAGAAAGGAATAAAAGTCGGCGAAAGGAGGGAATGGTATTTGGCAAGCTACCGAATAATCGCATCAAACCGATCCGATTTAGGAAGTCTCACATTAGCCAGAGAAAATTACTTCGATTTAGGCGCTATGTGTTATTTTTTCTTTGTATAAAACCCCTAAGTAATGTAATATAATGTAACTCTAACGAAGCCTGAAAATCACTTGGCAGACAATGCGTAGCTACACGTGTGGACAAAATCAATTGTTATGAAATATCTATTAAAATATATGATAGGCCTAAAGTACATAACGTTTGTCTGTAGCAGGCGAATTCATCAAATGCAGTCAGCTAATTTATCTGATTGTACCCACACACATTTGTATTGTGAATTTGACTTGATGCACAGTCTCAGTGACGCACATAACTATTTTAACTCAGATTTTCCCTCTGGATTATCGTGTTTTCGTTAGCCTATTCACAATGCCATTTTCTTCTAATAGTTTGTATACCAAACCTGGCAGAATTAAATGTCTTCAGATTTGAAATGTCAATTAAACGTTTGTCCCTTATCCAGTATTGTTTATCATTTATTAACTTATATCCCGTGGGTGGCCTACTCCGGTCTAGATGGCCCTAGACCGCAATGTCTGTAGATTTTTAGATACGCTGTACCTCTTGATTGAAATAATTACCTTTTGGTGATTTTGTTAAACCAACCACTGCTGGGTTGAATACTTAGTGAAGACTGCTATGTTCTGTTCTGGGATTTGATTCGTTTTATTTCCTGCATTTATTCAACTCGTGCCTCCCCTTTTCCTGGTTGCTCCCAATCAAAATGCGCTTTCTCTTTACGCAGCCGATTGGATAGCTACGATCTCATTGACTGCGGGGACTGCAGCTGTGGGTTTCCTGATCTACAAGACGTTTTTCTCTAAAGATAAGTGTTGTAAGTCCAAGGTAAACTTGGATCTACAAAAAGACAACCCCAAAGTGGTGCATGCCTTTGATATCGAGGACCTGGGAGACAAGGCAGTGTATTGCAGATGCTGGCGCTCCAAGAAGGTAAAACTGAGAGTCATTTTTTTTTCTTCCCCTGTAGCTATTTGATATCATAATTCAGTCAATATATTGTTCATCCTTAGAATCCAATTTTTATCCATAGACCTTTCTTGGTTATGGCTTGGTTCACTCTCTGAAGATATAAGCTACCGTTTCTTTCTTCCCCCAGTTTCCATTGTGTGACGGTTCCCATACAAAGCACAATGATGAGACCGGAGACAACGTTGGTCCTCTCATAATCAAGAGAAAGGAAGCTTGAAGAAACAAGAATGTACCCGCCCCCCCCAACCTCAAGAATGCTGCTGGAGATGTCATTGTTATGCTCACCCTGATGTGTTTTTAATGCAGTAGTAATGATCCTGCTATTACCTACATGTTTTCTCTTGTATATTGGATTTGCATCAGCCTCGTGTGTACAGTGTATATTATTGGGTACTTTACTGCATGCTGAAAACAAAATATACATGTATTACAGGGTAAAGGTAGTTGGGGACAATGCATACTGTAATATATAATTATACCTGATTACAATGTCACAACATTCTTTTTTACAGTTTTAAACGGCGTGACTCTGGGACCATTGTTTCATCAGCAGTGTTGCTGAAATTTGACTGGCGCCCTATTGGCATTTTCACCGTGGCAACAGCTTACTCTGTGCCACTCGAGGTTATTTAACAACTCTGACGTGGCTGATCCATATTAACATTAAAGCATTATTCATTTTCATTCCAGCTCATATCTTTAGCCATGTGATTCAATTTATTCTACATTATGAACGTTATTGATGAATGCATTTAACTGCAAACTTAAGGGTTTCCCACCTCTACAAAGTTTGTTTTTCTCGCGTTTTCAAGTATAACTTATTTGATGATGTTATGTAATCATTCACAAGACATATTAAATATATTAAATTAATATAATATATTATGAATGTTCTTTAAAGAGTAATGTTTTGTAAATTAGATTTCTTTGCCGTTCTATGCTATTTTTAGTGCAGTGAGTAAAATAGATGGGCGTCCATGTGATTTTTACCGGTTACTTGGACTGAAGCCAGGTTCAAGCCTTTTATGTAGAATGTAATTACGGAACTTCAACATGGGATCCTGTTTCCACACACGTTTGACACCCACAGAGGCCCGGCTGAGAGAAACTGACCCTGAAAAACGGATGACTCCTGACAGTCTCGTCTTCTTTTTCCTTTTAACCGTTTTCAGTACAACTTATTTGCCTTCTGTTGTGTCAGTGTCTTTGAACCCTGTTTTGTGTTTTGTGTTCTGTGGAAATCCCACATTGTAAGCTATGTAAATGTGTGTTGGGTACTCTAGGTACCTAAGATAATGACTTATTTTGATAAATCATGCTAAGTCGTGTAACTCCAAAGTGTCATGCATAAAGTGATTAATTTATCTTTGATTAGCAACGCTGGAAAATGTTAACTCGTGAAGTTTTCATTATATTTTATGCTTAGCAAATAGATTAAAATTCCAGTTTAATTTATAAAATAATTTTAAAAAAAATCCAATACAAGGTTGATTCCCTGAAATTAATTATTGTAATGGCCCAGCAGAGGGCGTTAAAAACCTGTTATTTCCATTTTATATATTTTTGTTTTCACAGTTGTAGTACTGACTATTCATGTTTGCGTTTACACTGTTATCAATATGTTTATGACTGGGCCTTTATCATGACGCTAACTTTAAATTATTCTTGTTAAAAAAGTTCTCCCCTTCAGGGGGAGATTGTGTCTTGAATTGTTTTGAGTCGGTTCATCACTTTTGTCATTTTAATTTAGATTATGAATGATCCGGAATTATGGCTATTGTATATTTGTTGCCTTCTATTTTCATTGATAAAATGTTCTATGCATAACACTATTTTGCATCGCATCTTCTGTCTTAAAATCACGTCTTTAAAAAAAACAAAAAACATAAATGATTACGCCGACATAATTGGGCCACATGGGAACCTTCTAAAAATAAATCTAAATTAAGATAAGAAAACGGAGACATGATGACTAGATAGAGAAACTTTCCGACAACTTTGTCCAAAATAACTTTTAATGGCCCCTGCGTGTGTTTGTAGACTAGTTTTCTCTGTATCACTATCTATCTTTGAAAACTTAAAATAGCCTAAGTCATAAATATCTCATTTTTATCCAACCCAAATTCTATAACAGTGTCTAAAGGATGTATTCATCCTCCTTAAACATTTTTTTATTTGTTCCAACCTCAGCTCTAGATGCATTGAATTGGGATTTTATTCCTTTGTTTTAGAGAACCCATTCAACTTTTTCAGTGTGATAAAAGCTAAGTATAAATAATCATCCCATTTTCTATGACACCCGTGTCATCTGTGTGCAATGAGTGGCATGCGTAAATTCAGATTTTAAATAAGGTCCCGCTGTTGGGTAGTTCATACACAGCGATGATACGACCCTGAAGGAGCTTACAAAACAACTCTGGGATAAAGCTGAGGAAAAGCACTGATCCGGACTGGGGTGTAAGGCGATTCCTCCCAAACCCAACCACTGGGTAAGGGGCACATTAGTCATAGAAGAACCCAATGACAACTCTGAAAGACCCAGTGTTCCACGGCAGGGTTGTTTTAACCCCCTGATCTCCCACAGCAAGGTCTGCAGGCCCAGAAAAATGGACAACCCCACGCATTCCACAAGAAACCCCGATCATAGTCGGTGTCTGGCGACGATTGCATCCCACCCTGTCATTATATGTTTGCCGTTAACCCCTAAATATTCTGACTATTTTAACCCCCTTTTCTTTTAGGTACACTGCGCCACTGTCTTTGTATCTGTACTAACTGAAATTCCAAACATGTTGTTAGCCGTTTCTGCGACTGCCATCACGCAGATGGCTGAGAGCCCCTATTTGTAAGCAGGGGAGGTACAATCATTAATTTGTCCCATAGTCAAGTACGAGACAATTAGCTTTATGATGGATAGGTCCATTTACTGTGTGACATTGGCCATGCTTTGATTATTTTTATTTTTTTATATTTATAATGCACTATCATAGATTAACTATAGATCTTAAGTAGAACTATAGAAAACTAAGTGCCCAGCATACAAAAAAGCTATTCTAGTGTGACTATTGTTAAAATGAGAAACTCAAAAATACGAATTTTCATTTAAAATTATTTTAATTTTACCTAAAGAGGGTAAGGAAAATTGATAGAATTCTCACAAGGTATAAATAAAAATTAAAAGCCCCTTTCAAAACAGAGGACCCATAAGTCGGAGGACATGTACAGAAGAAGTCCATGTCATACACATGATTGAAAATCACATGAATGCATACAAAGAAACTGGTACAGGCAGTCATGACCTGGAAAAAGAGCAGCATACAGACCAGGCCTACGGGAAGGTTAAGAGATTGACGTTAGGGTAAAACTAAGAAGGGAATGAAAACAGGAGGGAAAAAAAGCCACTTTCCACCATAAAAATTAAAGACAAAATATATTTCTAATATTAAACTATTGGAAATATTTAAAATAATAATAGAAAAAAAATTAATTTATTCAGTAGGGTGACATGAGCATTTGTTTATGAATTCATTTTTTGAAAATCCAGCTCAAATTAAAACAAAACAGAAATAATTTGGAATTGCGCTTCACAACCCTAGTCAGCCTGCGCTAGAGGTTCAGTGACCACCACAAGCCTGCAGTTAGCCGGAGAGCATACAAGAGGGGCAGGTTAGTGACGGACTGCAAGAGTTCCAGACGAACCTACCCTGGTTGGCACTCCCGCCAATCACGTGCCGCCTCTGTGCACTCCCGGTAACCATCGACAAATGCCACGAGCTGGATTCGAACCGGCGAACTCCCACTCATAGGGCTCAGACAGTCTGAGCCACTCGGGAGGCATTGAAAATAACATTCCCTCCCATTTATTTTGGGAATCATTCTACGATGTGGAAAACCGTTTACAAATGATTAAAGCCTGGGCCAGATGATATTGCGAAAACCCTACATAATGTAATAATTAAACATTCAATCCTATAATAGAATGCGCACTTATGACGTAATTTCTGGGTGCACTTCGTTTTTACTACATGCTTCCTGCTCTGGTTAAAGGGAAGTGAAACACTGGAAAAAAAAACAAAACGGTTTTCAACACCTCATTAGAACAGCCAGTTCAGTAAGTACTACACTTACTGATTTAAATTTGAATACGCTAGTTATCTTTGTATTACTATATATTCTAATGCATTTACAGGCAGTGCTGTTTTGATGGTATCAGTGTGCAAAGAATGTTTAATGCCGCCTTATTTCATTTTTTCCTGTCCTGCTCTTATACGTTATGTACAATATACACTTTGCATTTATTTATACCGTTTCTATAAACACTTCAATTTCAGTTCGGTAGTAAAAAAAAAATAAAAAATTTTTTTCCTTTTACAGAGTACAACAAAAAAATGCGCTTTTCCTGCAACAACATTGCTTTAAGGAAAACGTGATAAACCGGGGCTCTGATTATAGCCATGATCAATTCCCAGTAAGAGCATTTTTTAAATAAAAAATCATTTTTGCAGAGGTAGGTTTGACTGGAAAAACAGTCCTTATTGAAAGTAAAATACTTCTTGGGTGATCTATGACAGGAAAAATCATGTGTATTAAATTCAATATGTGCAAGTTATTCCTGAACATGAGAACCAAGCCAAAACGAATTGCAGCTTCACTGGGTTGACCGATCTCATGATGCACTGTGTAAAAACGTCACAACAAATATCGTTTCGAAGTGACCCACTGAAACGCAGATATGACATTCGACAGTGTCGGACAGATACCGAGCAGCAAGGAACAAGGCGGCTCTCCTTTCCTTGACCAATGACGTCGAACAATTTTTATTAGCAGTTTTCTCAACTGTTATATGGGGCAAATACGGTTCTATACAATGGTCAAGCAATTACATAACTGAATTAATTAATTTCACCAATCCAAAAGGTTCCAAAAAAATAAATCCTCCAAGTAACATTGAGATAGTGGAAAAGTCATGCAATCCCTATGGCTCACTCACGCTCTACACCGGTGCTGCAGACGCAGCACGTTCTCCCATGGCTGCTATTTCTTACACTTTAGCTTCAGTGATTCTCTGTACAGCAGCAGCCGCTCTGTGGTGTGTGGGGGCAGCTTGCTCCTCCTGGCCCGGACGATGCAGCCCGCCAGGGGGAATAGGCGGTCGAAGCCCCCTGCGGTGGCGGGCACCGCCAAGAGCTTCCGGGAGATGCTCCGGAGCTGCGGAAAGCGCGTGGCCTCTCCCCAGAAGGCCTGGGAGGAGCCGTCTCCGTCCAGTAGGGGCTCCGACAGGTAAAGGTCCAGCTCAGAGAACTTGGTGGTCTTGGCTGCAGGCTGGAAGAAGCTGAAGATCTTCTTGCGCTTAATGGTGCCATTCAGAGAGTTGGAGGCCTCCTCCGACAGCAGCTCTTCCTCCTGCTTCACGGGGTCTACGGCTTCTCCGTTCCAGGATTCTAGGTCATCCATCGCCGACTCCACCAGAGTCCGGGCCTGGAATTTGGAAGGGGGAGCCAGGGTCAAGCCCTCCTCCTCCTCATGCTTGGCGTCTTCGAAGGGCTGCAGCTTGATGCGGGGGTCCAGCACAGTAGCCAGGATAAGGTCCCTCTGCAGGAGCAGGGGCTGGAAGCGGGCATGGAGTCCAGCACGGAGGCCCCTGCAGAAGTGGGTGTAGTTGGTGGACCTAATGGCAAGCGTCTTGTCCAACCCAACGAGAGACGGGATGATGAGGGAAAACGTGACGCCGTCGGTCTGCAGCACCTGGATGGCCTCCTCGAAAGGCTCCAGCAGGCCAATGATGTCCAGGACCTGCTCCCGTTTGGCCCGCACTGCAGGGGGCGAGCTGGAGGAGTCCTTGGCCTCGATGCGTGCCTGGGCCAGCAGGGTCATGACCGTGCCCCACGCAGCCTCCTGCACCATGCGCCGCACAGACACAAAGGTTGAGTTCCAGCGGTAGCTGCTGCGGCTGTGCGTCAGACCGAGCGACAGCCCACACTCCTTCATCAGCACCTCGTTCCAGTAGGCGCTGCGGTGGAAAAAGGCAACCACGTTGTGCACCTGTGAGAGGAGGTTCTCCACCACGCGCGAGTTCTTCAGGGCCTCCTTGATGACCAGCAGCAGCATCTGGGCGATGCAGCTGGCTCGTGTGCCGAACTGGATCTCCGAGAACTCCTCTGCGGCGGGGTGGGAGGAGTAGGGCGGGGAGTCGCAGAGGAATGCCAGCACCTCCTCCTCATCGGGGTCATTTTTGGGGAAGGAGCCCATGACCTTGAGGTCGCAAAAGAGGTCATAGGAGGCGACGGTAGCCTTCGCCTCATTGGTGACGATGTAGCCGACGTTGTGGGGAAAGAGACCGTAGCTCAGAAGAACGGCCTCAAGCTCGCGGGCCACGGCAGTCATCACGTTCTTACGGTTCAGGTGCCGGAAGGCCACTGTGGGTCGGTGGACTTTCCAGTCACTGTCGACGAAGTGCAGCTGGACGGCGATGACGGACTCGGCGTACTTGCTGGCCCAGAGGTCCAGGGTGGCGTGGACAACAGCATCACCCCCGCCCACGGCGATGCAGCTCTTCAGCTCGCGGATCAGCAGGGGCTTCACCGCCTTCTCCACCTCGTCGTACAGCTTCAGTCCCATCGTGCGCTGGGACAGCTTCGGGTAGCGGGGGTCCACCACCGACATGAAATTGCGGAACCCGGAACCCTCCACAAAGCTGAGGGGCAGCATGTCCTCTGCGATCATGCGCAACACCGCCTCCGTGATGCTCTTCTGGCGAGTAGGCTGCGAGACGGAACCCGAGCCGGGGGGTGCGCTGGCAGGCGGGGAGCTGCTAGCCTCTTGGACCACAGGGACAGACGGGGCAACCACAGCCTTCAGCTTCAGGGACTGCGGCTCCTTTCTCCGTTTCAGTTTGATCTTTTGTCCCGCTCGAAGCATCATGTGCCTCGTCTTTGGGAGGAAGAGAATGAACGAAAGAATGCAAAACATGTCAGACTTCTATGACAAAAAACAACAACTGCACACATTTCACAATTAACATGCAGAAACACACGGCTGCATGTCCCCTAATCACAGCCAAGGCACTCACTACTTGACTGAGAACCGGTTATATTTCTGGTTGCTTAGCATTTTTATTTAGATTTAGGTTAACGCCATTCACAGGTAAGGGAAGTTCAGAGAAACACAACCTGGTCCTCGTGGACTGCAGGTTCATTCCAGCCTGCCTTTCAACTGTTCAATTGCCAAGATCATTTGACTTATGACCTCATCTAGCACATCAAGGTAGCTAAAAAACCAGTAGACCCTGTAGCCTGTGACGTTCAGGACTGCGTTCCACTTCACTAAGTTTTATGCTATCCACGCATTATCTGAATTCCCAAGCTTGCGGCTCATAATTTTAAAGCTTTTTAAATAATTTGTAACATCCTCCAGTGCCACACAAGTTCAATGTTTAAGCTGTTTAAGGATCACTATTACAAGCATCTTGCTTTCGTAACTTACTAAATTGAAATGATTTGAAATACCAAGCCCAGTGCAATCCAACATTTACTTAGATTATCCCTCACTGCTTCATCTGACGTGATTGACATGGCATGTCAGAAATGCCACCGTCATCTCATGCCAGGAGGCAGGTGCAGGAATGAGCCAGAGCAGCAGATCTTCCCAACCAGACCGTCACACAGCTGCACTAAACCAGGGCTCTGACATACTGATACTGTTGAAACCGAGCATCTGGCATCATTTCAAACCCAAGCTCGCTGGTAAGGGTCCACACCTCAGGCTCCGATATAAATTTAGTCCAGCAATATGCTGGAAAAAAAAATTAGTTGGTTTTCTCCCGGGCTTGTAGTATATCACAAGTCTCAGTTCTGCAGACCACATTTGCCCCAACTTGTTTGATGTAGAAATTGTCCAGAGCCACTGGCATAAAACCACTTTTTCCAAACCAATCTAATTCGAACCATTAGCTTGTAACAAAAATCACCAAGGCCAGTAAAAGCAATGGAAAGCCGAACTTTTAAGTCATTGGCTATGCATCCCAACGCACATAAAAGGGTCGTTTAACAGTTGCCTAAAATGGAAATCAGATAGTTATCAGATAAGGCCGTGCTTGCCTTGAGGTGACGCAGGAAGTTGGAGGTGGTGCTGTTTTTGGAGTGGACATCGTTACGGCAGAACTTGCAGGCCATGGTGATGACACCACCCTTGTGGTGACGGAGGTCTTTAAAATAGGGTCTCAGAGCTTCTGGGACACTCTGGTTGCAGCTGCTACTCTTTTTGGCAATCGGCTTCAGGCAAGGGAGACAAGTTTATTAGAAGCTGGAGGAGCTAGCAAACACCCATCAAAATCAGAGCGGTAAAACATTGTCATCGTTACAGGACGCAGAGGGGGAAGGCCATTCCAGAACCATCACGTTAGCATGATGTGGTTCCAACCTAAAATGCTACTCCCTTCCCTTGATCAGTGATGCTCAGAAGCCCAAAAAAGGTACAAGTTTTTTTTATATTTTTTATCTCTCCTCCTGAATGAAACATTTTTCATTGCTGCCGTCAAGCTCCAATGAAACAGATATTCCCCCCGTTTCAGAATGACATATCAGACTGGTGACGGATGAACCGAATTGTAAAACGGACGACGAAAACCTCGCCTGTTGCGTAACTAAAGCCTCAAAACCCCCATCGCCACCCGCCTGGGCACTCACCCCCGTCATCGGCTCTGACGCCTCCTTCAAGGCTGGGCCAGGCGTGGGTGAAAGAAAGCCCGAACTGTCCACTACCCAGCGGCTTGGGCACGGCTCGCCCGGGGAGCCAGGTTCGCTTTTGGGGCTCAGCAGTCCCATGATCTGATGGGGGGAATTGGGCTTAGGGGGTGACGACTCCCCAACGTTCACGACCAAAGCGGACGTGGGAGGGGACTCCTAGAGACAGACAACCACGCTGGCATTAGGAATACCACCTTCAAAGTAGCTAAAAAAATAAGTCCTTTAGTGTGCAGCCACAAACTAATATAGGCATCAGAAACTAAAAGTGGACTCGTCTCTTGACTGGTGGACACTACACCAGCATAGAATCATTGCACAGAATTTGCATTCTTTATTGCACAGGGAAGATGCAACATTACAAACAAGAGCACAAATTGACACTCATTCTAGCAAACAAACTCTAGGTAATCGTCAAACCAAACATGCCACAAATTAAGATTGAGAGCATGTTATAACCCTCTGGACTATAGATCTGCATAAACACGTAAACTATATAGCCAACCTAGAAAAAATTGTTTAGTGCATTTGGTAACAATGCATCTTATCGTTTGTACATACACATACCATAGAAAGACAAAGGCCGTTTAAAATGTTTCTTCCTTCTTCCTTCAAAATCGCATATTACCACTTCAATCACAAGTCACAGGGATAGCCATTTAAGACCACTGGTTTAGGGACAGTGCAACCTTCTTTAGGGCCCAACCTACACTGTGCTCAATTTTAAACATATTGAAATTACCCAAGGAAACAAGGCACAGTGTGTGAAAAACAATATGAGAACTGAAATTTCTGTGAGAAGGGCTTTCAACACACAGTGCTGCAATGAAAATACAGCTGCATTATGTAAAACTGTAAGCCCTATAAGTCAAGCCAAAGTGCCTGATGAATAGATTCTAATAAAATGAATGCTTTCGACCGAAGCAATTTCGATTGCGAGCGTTTTGGACAATATAAATTAATGCCCACCTGCTCCAAAGGTTCTGGTTCAGGGTCCGCGTCCAGAACGACATCACAGTGGAACTCCATCTGCAAAGGAAAACCCAAAAGATCCTAAAACTTTTAAGAAACAACAGAGCTGGCCAGTTACATATCAAATTCTTTAGCTAACCTGTTTGTCGGTACTGCAGTAGGTGGTGACCTCGCCCTGCTCCAACTGACTGGGGATTGTCAGGGTAATGCTGTCCTCCATGGCGTAGTAGCCCATGTCCACCTTGCGCCTGATGGTGGAATTCCAGTGGTTTTTCACAGCGTTGTCTGTCCTGCAAGGCACACCACAGGCAAGCCCTGATCTTATCACATTCTCGACAGGGGCCCTTAGCTAGCACAAAGAAGTAGTTGAGAAAAGACATTCAAACGGTAAGAACTTACCAACAGGGCTGAATTAGTTCAGCATACCCCGTATTCATTATTTTAATGAATCTGATACTGATTAGTAATCAAATCTCTACCGTTCTGCTGTACCCTTGAGCAAGGAACTTGTCTTGCCTCAGGTTATACGTGGAGAAAAGGTATAACACTACTCTATGCTAGTGGCAATTAAGAGTGCATGAAACAACAGTGGGATTACCTCCCGGGCAGCAGCTTGGCAATCTCAGCCCAGCGGTTCCCCAGCACGCACTGGGCCTTGTAGATGATGAGGTCTTCCTCAGGGGTCCAGGAGGACTTCTTCACGTCGGGGTTGAGGTGGTTGTGCCAGCGTTCGCGACACTGCTTCCCCAGGCGTCCCTTCAGGTGCTTGGCCACCATGGCCCACTGCTTGTTGCCATACTTCTTCACCAGCTCAATAACCTGTGGACAGAAGCAGCTGAGCAAACCAATACGTTTTCTAATAATATCCGATTGGGAACTAGAAACTGTTTTCAGTGTTAAATGCTCCCGATTACTTTGTGGCAGAAATAAATTGTTGTATTGTTAAGAACGTATTGTCACAATGTGGTTGTTATCGTTTCTTGAGAAAATTCTAAATTCACATTCAGGTTAATTGGGAATATATATTTTTTTACAGGCAAGGTAACATAGCCAACATGAATGTTGATC
This sequence comes from Hiodon alosoides, assembly GCA_025775065.1. NCBI lineage: Eukaryota > Metazoa > Chordata > Actinopteri > Hiodontiformes > Hiodontidae > Hiodon > Hiodon alosoides. Next base: position 17,906 of record JAOYSI010036603.1, read on the forward strand.
CTGAAGGAGGAAAACCAGTATACACAGTGGGTCCTGAGAGATTTGGGCCCGCTGCCCGTTTGAGTGTGAAATTGCCATAGTATCACAATTCAATTAAAAACCCCCTACCTTCTCATCCTCCTCCAGAGTCCATGGGCCCTTGACAAGATTCGGGTCCAGAACCTTCACCCAGCGGTGCTGACACTGGTACTCAGAGCGACCCTGTGGGAAAACTAGGCATGTTTCGCAACAAAGCAAAAGCAATGAAAGCAAAGCAAGTCCATGAAAGTGTTGAAGGGATTTTCTCCCTGGGGGAGTGGCAACCACTGCTCACCGGCAAGAACCTGGCGATGGATTTCCAGTCAGTTCCGAAGTTCTGAACCAGAGTTTTTAGCCTCTCGTCCTGAGAACAAGAGAGGCATCAAGACAACAGAAGAAAATAGCTTCCCTGCAAACAATGGCCTAGACACACACACCATGCCCCTGCCCTAGACAAATTCCAGAAATGATATCCCAAAACAAGGATTCGCACATCTTAAAAACGATACGGCAGGGCCGCGTTGGCGGTCAAAGGCAGGCATCACACCCACTTACCTCCTCATGAGTCCACTTTACTTTGACTTTCCCGCTCTCTCGCTGCTCCGCAATATCCGAGTCGGTTTCCTCGCCATCCTCGCTGTAACACAGGTCACTCTCAGTTTAAAAAAATAAATAAAACAAAACAAGAAAGCAGGCTCCCTTTAAAAAAAAATTAAAAGCCAGTAGATCCCAGCAGGATCTTTTTTTATATAAATAATAATAAAACAGCCTTCCTTTCAGCAAAAACCAAATTGGACAGTGAGGACCTGGAGACAGAATAATTATAAACGTTCAAGACACGTTCTGTGCTTAGCCACAGACCTGGAAGGGGCTGATGTGCCCAGGAAGCTCTGAGCATAAACCATAAACCAAATGCTGTATGACCAGTTATGGGGCAAGTGTGGATTGTGGCTAAATGACCAAATATGCTTTTTTACAGAGTAGACCAAGATTTCAGAACTCACTCGACAGAAGTTTAACAACCAATTCTGAAACATTAGCATACATTAACCCCTTTCTAATAAATCAAAGAAAAAATATTCTGATAAAACCTTAAGCTTTTTGCTTCCTAAAGAAAAAACGGATTAAAAACATAAAACGTTGAAACTAAACTGTACACAATTAATCTCTCGTGTAGGAAGAAACACGAATCGTTTAAAAAAATGTACTTAAACTATTAAAATGTGTCTAATATAGTGCACCACAAAGACCACTCCCTCCAACGGCCTCTCGGAATGTGAATTTTAACTGCCCTCGACTGTTAGCTAGACGTTAGCCAGGCGGCTAACACCAACAATGCCTCTTAAATCTACAAGGGAACACACAGACTTACACGACACTGTAACAAATGAAACCATGTAATCTCTTAAGCAACTCAAAGTAGACTATTGAATTAAATGTTTTAAGAAACTTTAAAAACGGACACTGAATATGTTTTACTTTTAAATTGGTAATAATCACCGCATACAAGACACCACTGTTATAACAACGTTTATAACAAACGTTTCCATCTAAGCGATCATCCAGAAATGTTTACCAACACCATGTCCGGTGTGGTGAATATGAAACTCGTTGGCTAATTAGCTTGGCAATAACTAACTTCGCAGGAACAAAAAGCCAAACTCCAAAACAAATGTTTACGCCAGGCCAGCTAGTAACGTTACCCATACTAGTTAAACAAGTGACAATTTTCAGCTCAGTGATTTAGCCAACAGATTAACCACCCTATCGTTTGACTATTGGCATAATCGGTTTCATATATTTGATTCACTGGCGACTTGAAAATATCCACAAACCGCCGACAACAAAAGAGTCCGGAGCGCTTACCCGCGCGGCCACCAGGACATTTCCCTGCAGTCTTCCAGAGTGTCCAGAAGAAAACCCAAACAATTCAACTCTCGCGGTCTCACTGGGCACAAAGCATCGGTTAATCAAACAGAACTATGTAGTTATCTTTAACGGACTACCCTGTCGTCCAGTTTAGTTTTGCTTTAGAAACGCAACCAGATTTTTTTTAAAAACAACAAAACAGCCCATGCGCTTAGGTTTCTATCTCGCGCCTACCGTCTCTCGCACATTTTCCCGGGAGTGACGCGCGCGCATAGGAAGAGGAAGTTGAAGTACGGTACTCATTCGCGTGAAATGAGCAGCAACAAGCGCCAATAAAGTAAACATTGATTTCCCCCCACACACGTAAAACAGCATTTGACTTTAGAAGAATGAAAGATGATAGTGAAGAATGTAAATCTGGTACGATGCTACTCATTCATTCATGAATTATACCAGATTTAAAATATCTGATTGACTACATTTATACATGTAGTATACATGTATACTACATTATATTAGAGGAGGCTCTGAATAAATTTTTTCACCCCGGTTTTACTGTGACATAATCTACAATTTAGACCGTAGTGTTCAATAAAATGCATTAGTATTCATTGTGGGAATCTTGATTAGAAATAGACTGTATAAATAAACTGTTTTTTAAAACTCAGACATACATAGCTACATTTTTACATAGCTATTTTAATTACTCATAGTTGAAAAAAATCAACAGATTTGCTTTTACTCCGGAAGTTCTTCGTGGTCAAAAAAACCTGGCTTCACGCTGCTCATTCGACGGCATCAAAATTGCGCTGTGACTGCGCAGCTGTACTGTATTTTGGTTTTAATATTCAGCTCAGGTAATTTATAGAGTCTGAGCAACTGCACTGTACTTATTATTCTTCTGAATTCTAACAATGGGATGTGGATAATAATAATATTAATAATAATAACCGTATATTATTGTATAGACAGAAGCCATTACAGGTGCATTTATTTTAAAAAGCTACATCAATATAAACGTAGATTACATATTTGCTTTAAAAAAAGGTCGATCTAAAACAATAAATGTACAAAATATATAATCAAAAATTAGATAGTTTCTGATGATGTTGTGAGACATTGGCGTAAATTAAAAAACGCATGTCTACCTTATTTGTAGTGAAGGACGATCAGTCTTAGGTACTTTGCAAAGCGTGTCCACATCTACGGTAACGTTAGTGCTTTCCCGCTTTAAGCGTTTCAGGAAAGCCTCATTCCTCATGTGCTCTTGTGATGAGCTGTGCAGAGTTGCACTTCGTGACAAATTTTTCCAGTCGCAGTAACCATCACTTGCCCAAACTGATTTTTTAATGGATAGCAGCAAACATGGCCAGCAGTATAATTTGTTGTTCACGGTACTACCGGTCAGCCATTCATGTATATCATACCAAGAGACCTGAAACTGTCGTGTTCTTTTCCCGTCTTTCTTTAACACATCCAACAAAGGCTTTACTCTCCCGCCCTTCACAATGACACGTTTCTCTTCATCGGGTCTCTGAGAAAACCCACGATGCTTTAACTCATTTACTATGTCGTTTGGTACCGAAGCCATTTTTAAAATACTGTAAGCCCAACGATACTACTGCGCGCCAGTTCCCGCCGGCATTACAAGCCCCTGTCGGTCTCTTCGCCTTCAAGTCAGTGCCTCACTAAGCTTCGGTTACTGCAGCAACGCCTTCACACAGGATTGCTGAGAGTGTTCTGTTGTCATAGTAACATCACCGTTTGGTGAGGCACAGTGCGTTGTAGTGCATATCTAACTGTCTGTGCCTCGTAAAAAATCTACTTATTTACTGTTCCCTACTATTGCGCGGGAGGCTCGACTAACTTTCCTGTCACTACTATGGGAGTTCAGTGAACTTCACAGCACGAGCCAACATAGTTCCGGTTAGAAATCTTTTTGTCCATTGACTAAATAATTATGACCCTATACGTTGCGTTTTCCTTCAATAAGTTTAAACACCATGTAATGTTGTATAACTAACATGTCCAATTATATCATACATTTCCTACGTATGTTTTTGCTCTAAACATGTCATGTTATTAAATAATTATTCATCTTTTAACAACTAGCTGGCTGATACAAATAGTTGTTCTTAACAAAGGAGTACATGCGGACAGACTTGCTAACATCCAGGGTGAGACATGAATATACAAACCAGTCCGACATTTTATTCATTGCATTACTTAGTTGTTTTTATTTAGCAAGCACATAGATAACAGTATCATCCGAATACATCTGGATTTAAACTTCAAGGAAAACCGAGGATGGTCATTATAATGTACAAACTAAACAGAAGCAGCCCAGGGATCCCTGGGGAGGTTATGTTTACTGTCAGTTAGTTTCTAAAGGGTTTTAAATGTCAAGTAAACGGATGCACGTCACAAAAATATTTGCTTGAGCTCCGGTCATTTAATGTGATAGATCAGAATACGAATACTTTATATTAGACAACACGGTAGAATTATATTTTCTTCCATAGCAGTTTACATTTAAAACCATCGTCTGCTGCTCAGCCGATCGCATCTTGCTTACAACAGAAATAATCGACATGCTCATGTCTACTGAAACAGGATGTGTACACGAAAGTCGTAATGAATGTAATTATAATGGTTCTATTTAGTCCAATTACATGCAATTTAGATTCTTCTCTCAGTTGGCTAATCTTATACCGATAGCAAAGTTTATTTCAAGCCCTTTCACATTTTCCAACTCCCAGCTTCAGGCATAACCGAGTACGTATATCAAGAAATAAAAAATAAAAGTACTTAACGTCATAAATACTGGGCTATATCATGGCTGTCAGACTGAAACTCCTTGCTTTATCAAATGTGTCGGTGAAGCAATAATCTTACGACAAGGATATTTGCGAAGGCTCAGTCCAAACTAAAATGTTGACAGATTGTACTTTACCATAAAAAATAAAAAAAAACATTCTTCTTTTGAACATGTAACAAACAATTACAGTAATTCTGTAATTAGACACAAAATCAGCCAGGGAGTGTTACTGGCTTCGCGGTCCTCGTATTTCTATGGTAGTTGGAGTTCAGAGGCCACTGGGGCAACTGTGAGTGGGTAATATTATTACGACAGTCCTGGACATGCCGCAAATGTGTCAGCTAGGAAGAAGGTAGTCGTCTGCACGAACTAATACGTGCCAGATCACAAACACTTGACGATACATAAAAGCGGAAAAATTGATACAGGTTGTACTGGTTCAAGTAGAATCGCGACAAAGTGAACAAGGGATGGCGAAAATGGTTACATATTTCGTTTTCACGGCTTATTTTTATGTTGATTTTGAAGCGGAGCGAGAGAGACAGGCTAATGCGTCAGGGATGATGTCACGGTTGCTTGTACGCTGGGGCGTGTAGATGCAAGCAGCAAACAACCTCATTTTTGTTTTTTTATTTAGTCTTTATTCAGGCATAGAAACCACGACGACTACGGCTGCTTGGGATTATGCTCTGTTAGTTTGTTTATCGAGGCTTCAGTGTAATCGTCTCAATTACTGAGGGGTGTAGACGTCCCCCAGTGAGGAAGTGGGATGTGGCCAGACTGTATTTTGTGTTCCCATTTAAGATGTAAAACTCGTTGCAGAATAGGTTTATGGACCTTGTTAGGTTGTAGCCTATAGTAATATAATTTGTGTCTGATGGCTGTACGTTAGACTAACTAAAACATGAAGAGTCGTTTCGGTGCGCTTCGATATGCTGTTAATCACGTGTGGAATTTGATGTAGCTGTGTAGGTATTTTAATGATTTTTAGAGGGGAGCCATTAACTTTAAAGTCAATGGTTAAAATGTCAACTCAGCATCAGATCATGGACTCATCTCTAGCACTGGGAAGATTGGAAATAAGAAGTCCTGCAATGAGCCTGGAGGCCGGCATATCTGGACCAGTGAAAGAAAAGAACCAGGAAGGGGCTCAGACGCACCTGAACGGGTGCGTGCCACTCTCCCATCAGGTGGCTGGTCATAAGTACGGCGTCGACAAAGTAGGTCAGTAGAAATTAAATTTATCACGGACAAAACATATCATGGCTTTATTTTAATGTCTACAGTAAGGTTATTGTAGGTTATAACAAGCAGCTGCCCTGTAAATGATAGCGTTGAACAAGTATTATAACTTGTTGTGTGTCCCCCCCCCCCCCCCTCCCAAAAGTGATCACAAAACCCACTGATGCAAAATCTGGGAAGTTGTGAAATAGCCAGGGTACAGGTTGCACAGAAATATAGAGCTTCCAATGTACATGTGCTTGCTTCTGGCAGCCATTTAATATTTAACAAACGACTTAATCTAAATTGAAATTAGGAAGGACATGTTTTTGATGTTAGCCAAGTTTAATGATGTCATTGTTTTTGTCAAATATGAGGAGGCAAGACGAAACAATTTTGCCTGTATTTGATTTGTTCATTAGTATGGGAAATGTTTAGTTGTTTGTTTTTTAAAAAAAAAGAAGTATGAAGTTTGGTAGGAGATATAAGACGGTTTGGAGAATATGTACATTGGGAAATATGGAGGTTATACAGAAATGGGCGCTTTCCTCCTGAATTGTCTCTCTTCTATAGACATAAAACTGCTTATTTTTGCTGTAGACTTTAGATGATCTGAAATCTAAATGAATGCGAGATGAATGCTTATCAGAAAGGAAGCATAGCTTGTATTTGTTCATCCTAATAATTTCCTCCAGGTAAGCCTTTCTGAGAGAACCGTCTCGCCAGTCTCATTAGAACACATTCTAAATCGGTCTTTTTTTGTGCCTTTATTCAAGCTATGTAAAGGTGACGTGCCCCCATCACCGCCACTTAACTTAAAAAAAAAAAAAATTAGCTATGTTCAGCTAATTGCCGGTGGTAAATGAATACCCAAGCACCGTGAACGCCTTACAATCTTTTGAAGGGGTCTTTTGAGCATTTCCTGCGAGGTAACAGACGCGAACATTCAGAGATGTGGGTGAGAAAATGGCTTTTTAAGCCCAAGCATGCCCCAGGAAACTCCTCTGGTGTCTGGTTGCGCACGTTACGCAATGGTCAGAGACGGTGTGACAGCTCACAGTTCACCGATCCAGGCAGTGTCGCGTAGTTTCTGATGTCAAGCACCATGAAGGTTCTGCTTCAGCGTTGTCTCTTGTGGGGGTGGGGCGATAAACTGATGGTCTAGACGAATGAGTTTCTGTTGAACGCTTTTCACTGATGGCCGGGGATGGGTCAGCACTTTGGAGACTTGGTAGAATGCTGTGCTGACGTCCTGCAATTGCAGGACTGGTCAGTGTCAGAAGTAAGGACTTTCAGCAGCACGTATCCCCGATGAGTCAGCTTTGGCAGCAACCCAAGTCCAGATAAAATAAATCATTGTCCATAACCTTCCTAAAAGGTGCAGTGCACAGTGTTTTTAGTTTTTGTCACTTAATCACAAAACGCCCAATTCTGCACACAATCGCTGCATGTCGGAGATTCGTGTAATTCTGTCTAACCATAACGTATTTTTTTGTCTTTCCTCCCTGGGTAATTTGGGTGTTTGTTGAATCCATGCTTGTGAAACATTTATTCTGTTGTCATAAACAGGTATACTACAACATCCGGATGGCACAGTTCTGAAGCAGCTTCAGCCCCCTCCCCGAGGCCCAAGGGAAATGCAGTTCTACCAGAAGGTAACCATGATGACTTGTCATCACTCTGCTTGCATCCTTGTATTGAGAGAGAGAGAGAGAGAGAGAGAGAGAGGTGGTGGTGGTGGAATCTTAAGTGTGATATCCTGGTTTGTAAATAATACAGCAGTGTCAGAGAGAAAAGTGAATAAAGAAACCTGTCATTGGAGAGAATCAGTCACAGGACGGCAAGGATGAGAATCTGAAGGGCTCTCCGCCACTGAAACAATGCTCGTCGTGGGCTATAATTTAGGAGCTGCACTAAAAAAAGTCCTTTAGCTGAAATAGAAAATTGGGGATGATGTTAAGTGGAAAAAAGGATTCAGAGTTAATCTTTTCTATTGATCACTCCCTCTAGTGGTTTTAGATTCTGTTTATAGTCTGTCCCCCCCCCCCCCCTCCCACACTTTGATTCTTCTTATTTTGTCATTTTGCAGACACCCTTATCCAGGGCAACCACAATTTGTGAAGCAACAAATATGCGATGTAATTTCACCCATTGTGACGCATCCAAAAGACACAACACACACACTAATTAACGCTGATCAGTTGCTTAACTTACTTTTACCGTTTTTTTTTTCAAAACAAATTATTATTTTTTTGTTTAAATAGCACCCAGCCAAGCAAGTGCTTCAATTGCCTGCATCTTTAATTGCTGAAGCTGATAACCGTTGCACCGGGAATCAAACGTGAATAACTGTTATCTAGTATACTACCAACAAGCGGCGCCCTGTTTGCGGTGAAGCGCGGCCAATTATAGCTTTCAAGTTTGGAGAGCTGTCATTTGGCAGCTTTCTGTGGACTAATTTAGTCCACCTCTCAAGCACAACGTGCGGGGTCAACAGACTGCCAAGACATAAACCAAGGATGCCTCTATTTACTTAAGGCTCTTACTTAGGGAAGTGTTTACTTTACTTTGTTTATTGGTCAAGTTTGGTGTGGATGGGTAAGGAAGTGGACCAAAAAACGCGGGAAGCACTTGATTTTTGCCTGCAAAGTATTAAATGGGTCATTTGAAAAACTAGGTATGGAATTTAATCCATAAGATGCATTTGGTAAAAAATAGAAATGTATGTTTTCTGTGTGAAACTGTAGTGTAACACAATTTACAGTGGTCCCTACACTTTAAGGGACAAATAAAATGTGGTTAACTTCTCAATCTTTTTTTATTTTAACAAGAAAAAGCCTCACAGCTTTGATGTTTTCAAGTCTTATGAAGGTTATTTTTTGTATATGTTCTTGTCAGTCGATTCCTAACGTGCAAGCTCATTGAGATTTGACCCTAGAACAACTTTTCTTCGATAGGTTTATGCAGAAGATTGCTGTGACCCGTATCTGTTGGACCTGCAGCATCATTTACCAAAATACTACGGAACTTGGTCTTCACCTGACGCGCCAACAGGTAACAACACTTTCGAGATTCTATAAGTCTTTCCATTTAACGTGCAACGGGGAAACAAAGACGGATTCTTTTCCCCTCTGACGGGGCTTCTGGGGCTGGGAATGAACCTGGAGCCGTTTCGTTTTCTGAAGTGCTGCCGAGAGACGTCCGTTTATTACACTGCAGTGCGTTTAATCAATGGAGTTTCTTTAGCGTGCCTCTAAAACGGCGACTGCACCCTGGAGTTAAAAAAACAAAACAAATCTGCTATCTGTGCGTAGCTCGTTGGAAAACCCGAAAATCCTTAATTGCTGAGAATTTGAAAGGCAAATTTTCCGTATTTGTGGTTTGCGTCCTCTTGAAATGGAGAATGCCGTTTCACGTTTGTCCGGTGTCACTCCAAGGCAGACCTGCCCCTCTTTATGACACTTGTGTGAACGAATGTGCGGTAATGCAGGAAAATCGCTTCCTTCTTCCCATCATCCCGTCTCCAGATCTGTACCTCAAGCTGGAGGACCTGACGCGCAGGTTCAGAAGGCCGTGCATCATGGACGTGAAGATCGGCCAGAGGAGCTATGATCCTTTCGCCTCTCAGGAGAAGAGAGAGCAGCAGATCAAAAAGTATCCTCTGATGGAGGAAATTGGCTTCCTGCTTCTGGGCATGAGAGTGAGTTTCATACTAAATATTTAATTCCCCCCCCCCGTTTGTGGCAAAAGTGTCTCCAAAGTGTCGTATCTATTTTTTCATTTATTTTTATTTTTAAAACCTGCATCAAGTTAAGAACTTGTCCACATGTTTGCACACAGTGAGACGAGTACGTTTGGTTTAAGCAACTTTACCACGTTTCCCTGCTGTAGTGTGCCACGTTTATTCAGGCGCCGTCTTTAAGATGTCACAATGTGAAATGTGTTGTTCTGGCTGTGCAGGTTCTTTGTTGTGTGTGATCACAGTGATAAGCCACTAGTTGTCAACTTTGCCGTGGGTTACTTATTATTGATATTTTGAGCTGTTGACATCGTTATTTGACACAGATGACCGTTTTTGGTGTTTTGGCACTTCCCTAATAATTACGTTCGCCGGAGAGAACAAATCGGATGTCTAGATGTCGTGCCTGCAATCTGATAAAGCGCGTTGAGTTAATGGCGAGCCGCTATCTAAAGAGTGGGACAGTAGGTGTGGGAAGTTTTATTTAGTTTGTGAGAGTAGGCCTGGAGAAAGACTGAAAGTCTGAGATCAGATACACAATGTAATAATATTATTTAATGTGACGCAACGGCAATCTCCTCTGGTGGAATAAGTTGCTTGCCTGACACTGATGTTAACCGCCCCTGATGTTTAAATAATGAGTCACCCTGCTAATCCCTGCTAAACCAAAACCACAAAGCCTATCTGAGCCGCTGGTGTACAGTACACCATCATACTGACTACTGGATTAATGGAACCAAGGAAAGCACATTGAACTGTGCAGTGCGTGATGAGAGCTGTATCGGGTCGGAACAAAGGTTGGCGGTCAAGCCCGTTCCCCCCCCCCCCCAGTCGCTGGAGAATTGTACTCTGACTCTGGGATATCTGAGTGTTGGTTTGAAACTGCTGGAATCCAGGGCAGAGTAATAACCTGCTTTCTTTTTATTTATTTATTTATTTATTTTTATTTTTCCCAAGAAATAATTTTATTTTAAATAGCATTTACTTTTCTCCTACCCAGTTTGGAAACGCCAGTTTTGCTTATGCGTTTTCGCTTGTTTCTGTCGACTCCACAACCAGGGTGGAGAGGGTGAGGAACTGCGGCTAGGCAACTCTGATCGTACAGCCGTAACCGTCTCTCTTTCAGACTACACTGCCCACACGAGAGGTTCAGCTGTCAACTGGAGCAGAGGCACGTTCCCCCCCTTAAGGGGACTGCAAGCTCGATCTGTGCTCAGTTTGTGCTCAGGCAAAGTGCCTTTACTGACTGAGCCATTCGGGAGGCTGTGTTGTGAACGTGCCCGTTAGTTCTGAATTGTGTAATCTGTAGTCTGTGTCTTAAACGGTCACCCTGACATGACCACAGATCTCAGGTTCAGATCTGGGGAGGTGGTTAGTCTGTAGGGTCTCTCTCTGCTCTTTGCGATATAGGCCTGCAAGCTCGCTGTGGTAGTCGGGAGGGGCGTGGCTCCGGTCTGCAACGAACCGTCAGTACCCAGGAGCACTCACCTAGTCTGTATTGTGTTAAATTACCGATAGGTGACTAAAAGGGGGGCTGCTGGAATCCAAATGCGTACATAAATAGGTGTGTGGTAGCTGGTTTTGTACTGGGGAACAAGAGCGTAATTGTGAATTCCCAATGATGATAACTTGTGTGCTTCTATTTCAGTATTTCCAGTTGCTCTGTGGGGTGGCGGACGGCACAGTGCGGAGACAACAGAAACTGATTTGCACGCTCTCCCCGATGCACAATCAAGCCCAGTTTAATCTCCCTTAGTTTCCCTCTGGGGTGGGGGGGGGGGGGGGGGGGGGGGGGGGGGGGGGGGGGGGGGGGGGGGGGGGGGGGGGGGGGGGGGGGGGGG
>JAOYSI010036614.1:0-29410 GCA_025775065.1 Hiodon alosoides
CAAAGACACCAGTAGTTACAGTCACCAAAACTAAACTACTACATAACACATTAAACAAAGGACGAAACATTAAGACAAATTGTTAACGATATTTACAGTTCGGGGGCTAGGTTTCCCAACAGCCCCTTCGGGGATGGTGAAAGCCCTTTGGCGGGGGAAACGCTGCCTGCCATCCCCGTTACAATATAATGATAATATTTATTTGTTTTATTATGCATTTGTACTATTATAATACCACGGTGGTCTCGGTTTTATTTTTTAGAGTCGTCATAATTCTTCTGAGATCAACATCAGTCTTCTGATCCTTTTCAAAACCAGTACTATTCAAAATCAAAAGCCTCTTGGTAAATCTTTGATGTGTTAACCAAAAATCTGTGAAAGTGAAAGATCTTACTTCAAAGCCAAGCAGGCGATTTGGATGAAAGAGGATTGTATAGATAGAACATCGGCAGCATGAGTAATTTGTGACCCAGTGTCAGTATTATTTCTTCCGGGATCTTTGTGGAATACGTAAGTGTTTTCAAGGAACGACTCAAGGAGTTGCTCAACCAACCAAAGCAATTGCAAACACATTTGAAAAAGTCTCCTCCGCAAGTTTCTTTATTTGTGTAGATAAGTGTGTATCATATAATTATTAAGTAATCAGATTGCCGTGAACCTGTGCATTGCACTTCAAGACTTAATATAGTATTCCTATTTTACAGCTGCTTATATTTTAATGCTGCCATTACAGGGAAAAAATCTACAACAATTACGAAGTCTTTCCAATTCTGTTTATGTATATATATTTTTAAAATATCATACTCTGGATAGAGACACTATAAGTGTTGCATTTATTACAAAGAATACATTTTAAAAACATTTTTAAATGAATGCCGTATTGGAAGCACTGAAGCCTCTGGGCCACATCGCACCCTCCTGTTATGGTTCATTTTCCTTCAACTGCCCAGCTCTTCATGAATTATCACTTATACAATGAAAACCATGATTGAAAAACCACACAAGGATCGTTGTTTATACCATCATCTGTTCAAATTATTTAAAATCTGCTTTTTTAGTGCATTTAAAAGAAAAGTTTGATTTAAATCCAGCAAGTTGTCAATGTCCGCAGATTGCTGCGAAGGACTGAATGCCTTCACTTGACAGCTGGAAGAAGATGCACCCACACTTGGAGTTTAATTTCATGTTCCATGAATAAATTCAGCAGCAAAAATTCACTCTTGGCTAAAAAAGCAATGTGCGTTTTATATCCTGGAGAAGTAGAGGCAGGAGCCCATCGTAGACTGAAGGTTAAACACGATGGAATAGATGGTACTCCCAGAGGATCAAGCCAGTATGCATTTTGCTGGAACCACACAATACTGGCCAGTGCGAGATGTACCCTGACATGAGTAGTGCTCAAAAACCACCAAGGTAAGACATATTCTGAGGGCTGCGGGGATGAATCCTGTCATTATTCTCCTACCATTTTAGTGAAGGCAACGTTGTCACAGAGTTAAAGGGTTTCTTTTGTCTGGTTAGTCTTTGCTGCTTCCTGTGTGAGATATTGGGCGGAAAGACCAAGAGGGGCAATATTGCTGTCTTTTTCTGTCAGCCTGCAAATCCTTCTCACGCAGTCACATATCTTAATCCGTGTGGTGTTTCTACCCCTTACTGTATGTTTGCTGTATTTCTTAGTACCAGTCCAGATTTACCAAAACTCAGTTTGGGGAGCCCCACCTATACCTTATTGACAGGTTTTTCAGCCGCAGAACATGCAGAAAACTGCTGGATTTTGCTCTGTTTAAACATTTTGCCAGCACCATAGAGCAAAGACTAGTCAAGGATTCTGTTTGAACATTCGTTGTGAATAAACATTGCAGTTCATTACAACTACAAAGCAATTCCACTAAAACATTGCCTTCTAAAATCGTTCAGCATCAATAAAATGACTTTATTGAATGTTTTTAACTGGACCACTTACTAGACATTTGCCTTTTATCAATAATTTTAATAATAATTGAACAATTTTAAATGATACTTTGATCTGATTAAATTAGTTTTTTTTATTGCGATTCTGGGGGCAGGACAGTCTGTATGAGCAAAAAGGCAAGCTCAGGTCATATAGGGGCAACTATCCTGATATAAACATTTTAACTGTATTATCGACACCAAGGTCAATTATCACTTATCAATTATTGCATTTAATAAAATTGTATTTACCGGCATTTTTCTTCTTCTTTTTTTGTATCTTATTTCTTCCACTCAAACATCTTTTTTAAATTTTTTAAAAACCAATCTTTTTTAAATTGGTTTTTCAAACAGTTATTTGCAAAATTATAGTTCCTGATCTTGACTCAAACTGTAATTTCACATTTTTATCAGATTGTATTTAGGCACTCAATTTATTTTACAATATAGCATCAATCAGGTCATTCGATCAGTACTAGTCAAATTTAGCTTACTAGTATAATTTTATATAAACAATGTAGGGAATTGAGTTTAATCGGATTATGATAAAAATTCATAGTTATCAATTACACCCATAAACCAGGGATGATTATTGAGGTTTTAAAAATGGCTTCCAATTGGCAACTTATTTTCATATGAAACACCAGTCAAAAGGGATTTCCCTACCGGATACTGATGTCAGATAAAAAAAGATGCAAGGCTGACATTGTGACCCACAGAGACCCTCCACAGCAGTGACTAGAAACAATAACAGGAAAGGTCTGCCCTTTTTCTGCTGCTGACGACGTCTTCTGTGTGACTTAGGTTGGGAACAAATCAAAACCCAGCCTTTTAGTAAATAACAAAAAAAATGTACAGACCTCTGGTAAGATATCTAAGGATGATTTTCATTTTTGCAATGTATAAAATTTATTTCACATTATTTTTCTTTGCCGAACACTCAGTGTAATTGATGCTTCAAACAATAAACATTTGTAATCAATATCAAGAAAAACGATTATGATAATTCATACTTAACCAATCTAGCTGTATGGTCATTCTCTTTTACATTGTGCACCAAGATCAAAATATTCTTGACAAATCTTCAGTAGATTCACTAATAAACACTGCAGAAAACAAAGTCGAAGTTGTCTTCACAGTGAGGTCACAAGTCAGGTAAGCATGTTGTTACAGTTTGGAGATCTTCAGTATATTCTTTAAACACCTCCATTAATTTGTTTAGGAATATAATTACTACTTCCTCTTCTGTTGTCTTAAAGTATGTAATGCATATGTATATTAAAGTATAGTAATGCATATTCTCTATTTAATGTTTCTACAACTGCACAACATGCACAGTTGTGTATTGGGGGTGATACATGTATACACCACAATTATCTGTCCACCATTACACAAGTGATGCACAGCTACAGAGAAACAAACACATGTTACCAAATCAGTAAACATGGTTCCTGATTTCTCCTTATTAGTGCTATGTTTTTCCCCTCAATAAGCTTAATCTCCAACGAAGAATCTCTGAATGTACTATTTAAAAATAAAAATAAAATAAAGGTTTGTTTTCAAAAATTAATAAAAGACCAAATCTCCAGAGAGGGACTGCCGTGGGAAATCTTAAAAATGGGGATCTAGATTTGTTTCCCAATCCCATTTCCCATAGCGTAAATGTCCAATCATGTGAATTTTCAGTACATAATAATATGTAACCAATCAATTTGTGTCCCCCAACTTTATAATTTAGTTTCCAAGGCTTTGGATTTAGTGACTTGTTTAAGTTTCTTTTATCCAATTTCTACAATTTCTACATTAACCCATTTATACAGCTGGATATATTACTGAAGCAATTCAGGTTAAGCACCTTGCTCAAGGGTACAACAGCTGAGTCGGAAACCAGCAAGCTGACAAGCCTGTCACCTTAACCACTACAACACCAGCTGCCCCCTTAAGCAAACTGGGAATATTTTCCCATAAGAAGAGGCAGTTCTTAATAGTCACCTCACCTATCTCCTGGTTAGTGTTTTTGTAGAACCACTACCAGAGCCAATACTGGTTTGTGAAATCACATTTTTTCATAAATTGAAAAAAATCCTTAAAATTTTCAATCCTTAATATTCGTTGTATTTGAGTCCGTCAACTGGTTCGATAAAATACAATCCGGTGTTGGAATGAACCGAATGATAAACACGCAGAAGAAACCAAAATATGTTTATGATAAAAATAGACCTTAAAAATTATATTTTGTGGATAAA
Source organism: Hiodon alosoides (assembly GCA_025775065.1). Classification (NCBI taxonomy): domain Eukaryota; kingdom Metazoa; phylum Chordata; class Actinopteri; order Hiodontiformes; family Hiodontidae; genus Hiodon; species Hiodon alosoides. Next base: position 4,197 of record JAOYSI010036614.1, read on the forward strand.
GGCTAACATCTGACCTTTTTCGCAGATTACTGATGGGTCGTTAGCAAACAAATGGCTTTACCGGTTCAACTCCATGTAAGAGCTCACTAATGTGCACGACTCACTTAGACTGTGGAAGCGCTTTCTACTCACTCTGCTTTTTTCCCAGTTGCACGAATAGTGAAATTACGTTGTCCAAGCGGGATTCGGTATTCGGTTCGTTCCACCATTGTCACTGTATTCATGGTGGAAAGGAACCATACATAGCCGGTGATCTCTACGTTCATGTACAATTAGTTTGTAGTAAATTACAAAATCTTGAACACAAAGTTTTTTTTCCGAAATTTAAATACAAAATCTTTGTAATTACCTATTAAAATGAATATGAGCTGGATAAATAAACATGTGCGTTTTATTCTTCATTAGTATAAGTTTTAGCCATGTTCATTTGAACACATTCGTCAGCATGAACTTTTCAACACCCCTTTAAGAAGCTAGCTTTAAAAAACATTTCCAGCAAGCATTTTAAAGTTTCCCATCGTAATTAGATGCTGTCTCTTATTTTTGGTATGCTTTTTAAGCCGCCCCCCCCCCCTTCTCTGTGAATTTGTAGGCTTTTGGGACACTGTATTCTTAGGGTTTGGAGGTTAACGTAAACTTAGATCTGAAAAGACTGGTGGCAAATGATAACTGAGTTGTTACTCAGTTATAATTCCGATAATGCCAATATAATGGATTGGAGAGATAAAGTCAATAGAATTAAATTGCAGGATTAGTAATGTAAACGTTTTGCCGGGAAGATTTAACCGTAATGGAGATGATTTATTAATGACTGCATTCAAGTGTACTGCATGTTTGAGTTGAATGTTACCACAAATAGGTTTTGTGAAAGATCTAAAAAAATAGGAAGCTCTTTGCAGTTTTCTCACATTAATTGTGAGTTACAACTACTACAGTCTGTACGTTGGCACTCTTCCAGTCAATTACATAAAACTGTTATATAAAAATATTTTATTTGAATTATAATACAAGCATATGGAGCATACATTATGGATAATGTACTTAAAACAGACTAGAGATGGAAACCGAATTTTAGCTTTATCAACGAGATCCCCGGGAGAACTACCAGTCAGTTCGGTCGAAGGAGGAGCTTGTGACTTCGGGCTTGACATTTATTTGGAGTTGGAATCTTCTCATATGCTAAAAACAACGGCATTTAGCTGCATTTTGCATATAGCTTAACGGCGATAGCCTTGTACTATACTATTATGAGTTGGGTGAAGTTATTATGCGCGGTTGTTACGAGATCATTTTTCATTCTTATTGCATTCATCGGGGTCTGGAGAGTGACACGGGTTAAAAACAATTATCTGTATTGGTTTTTGACCTTTCTCTTTCTACCCCTCGTTGTCGAAACGATTGTTACGTTTAAAATAAGAAGAGGCGAGGACTACAAATGGTAAGCGACTGTGTTGCTTTATTTTAAGTCTCATCACTACGCATTAACATTCACAGTTAACTTATAACTGATAGCATGTTTCTTTATTCAGATTTAAAGACCTCATCTAAGACTCTTATTTGAGGGTCTATATCCTATCTATGCAATTCAGTTAGTAATTGTTGCCCATTATTATCCTCTTCGTGGCTGAACTGGAAGTTTCTTTGTTTCAATTAAAACAGGGAGGGGGGAAGTGTGATTGCAGCCAATTGAAGTCCACCCCTGCCATGCTTTTCTCTATTCCATAATTTAGCAGTCCTGTACTATACAAACCATTAATGCATTTAAGGCTCCATGATATTGTTTTGTGAATATTTAATGTAGGTTTTCGCCAGCTATCTTGCTCTTCCTCGTCAGCATCATACCATCCATATGGATTCTGGAAATACACCATCAACAAAACAAATCAATGGATCCTCAGGTAGATATTTTTTCAGTAAAACAGTGTTCCTATGCTGGTACTTAACTTTAAGTCTACATATGTAGTCTATCAAAAGCTCACAAATGTGAACCAATAATTAATCGTAAATTGATAATATAGATGGGTGATACGTTTTTACTATAGTTTTCATTTTTGGGCCGCCTTTAAGTTTTAGCATTAGCATTTCCCAGCTTTAAAAAAAGTAAAAAAAAAAAATCTCACATGTGTTGTTGGATATGACTAAGCCATTTATGAGCATTCAGAATCCGGGGTTCTCTCTCTCCCTCTCCTTAAATACAAATTTTCTCCAATTTAGAGCTTGTTTATTTGGAATTGTGTTAGAATGATTTAAATGGCTGTATTTGTGCACTTAACTGTATATTTGTTTCACTAATTTCTAGTGCAAAATTATGGATTCATGGAAGACCGTGAAAAGTATGATTTCTAAAAATACAACAGGAAGTCAAATCCTCTGGGTAAAATACATTTCTAAATCATAATGCTTTCCAAGTAGGTGAAGCTGCACTTCATTTATTTGGAATTTTATATGGGCCTAAAGAAACAGATTTGATAAAGCAGACTCCCATTTTAACTTACATTAGTTTAATTAGTTTTCATTGTTAATTTGGTTTAATTTTTTAGCAACCTTTAAAAATGGTTACACTGTCCCTTGCTTTGCATTAAGCGTAGTTAAACAGGAAATTGTGGAATGTTTTCCATGACTATTTTTGGGACTGAACTATAACTGCAGCTTTGTTACTGAGTGCTTGTCTAGACACTGGCAAATTTGTTAGGAAAAAATGGTTCTGAGACTGAGACTGAGCTCTGTGAGGTGGAATTTGCATGTTTGAGTCTGGCTCATTTAATTTGACAATTGTGATTGGGAGAGCACAGTGATTGTGCACAATAATAAAAGCGTTTCCTGGGTTGAAGTGGGTTAAATTGGCTGGGTTTCTCTCAGCTCATTGCTAATGAGAATCTCCTGTTGGCTTCCTGGGAGCCTGCAGTCCAGCGACAAGGACATTGCTGTTTTCCAATCAGAGCTGAACCTTGACTAGAATTGGAGGAGATTAGTCGTACTTCCTCACCCTCCCAGTGTGTGGTGCTGAGAGCCGTGGCAGCAAGAGGAGCAGCATTGCAACATTTTCCTGTTCCAAATTGGGGAGAAAATGTTTTTTTTACTAGTGCTTAAACTGTAACCAAAGTTCTTCATTTTCATTTTAAAAATGGATCTGTAATCTTCTTCAGAATTTCACATTTCTAAGTTCTATAGTCATTTTACAAGAAAGTGTGAATCTGATATGGCACTGTTAGCTACACTGCCATTAACAAAAAGCTATATTTTACAGATTATATATAACATATTGTGTTGGTGTTGACAGCCATTTTTCTCTTTGTGCGCCTTGGAAGGGTTTGAATGAGTTGCAGTATTCTGTGTGCAGCAATGACTGGATTCTAGCACTGCACCAAATCCTGCTCATTCTTCTGATTGTGGGGAAATGGCTACTGCCCATTGGGGGCGGTGTGACCAGAGACGAGCTGTCGCAGCTCTTGCTCATCTTTGTTGGAACAGCTGCAGACGTACTGGAGTTCACAAACGAGACGCTTTCAGACGTTAAGTGAGTTTTCATTACAATAAAGCCATGCATCTTGGCCCCATGCATAGAACATCTAGCTTATTAATATCCCCACCTAATTATTATTATTATTGATTAGACCATATCTACGACACATAGCATTTCAATTGAAAACCTTAGTTATTGCATAAGAACACTTATGTTCAAATATTGACACGAACACAACCAGATGGCATAGACCAGTACATTCATACACAGCTAAACTAATACAGACTGTATTTGCAAAAATAAAACTTCTGGCTTGTTGGGTCCCAAACAGCCCTAGCAATACTATTACTATCATTTATGATAAGAATGGAAGGAGCAACATCAATAGGTAAAAGGTTAACCAGCTGCAACTGTTTTTTTAATTAACATTTACTGTATGCATATTTTTAACAGGGAAAACAGTCCTAAGTTAGTGTATGTAATTCTATCAGTGTGGACATGGAGTATGATGCAGTTCCCTCTACATCTGTCAGGTAAGTTTCAATTTAATAATTTTAATATCTGGTTTGGATTGTGTACACATGCAAAAATTGACTAAACATCTAATCTAAGCCATCATCGTCCACAACTTTACCAAAACTTTACCACAACTTTACAGAGAAACGAGCAGTGGGAAGAGAAGCCCTGCTAATTTAACCCACCCCAGCCCGGGCAGCGCTCTGCCAATTTTAGCCAACCGCTGTGAATAACATGAGCTGGATTCAGACAAGCTCCTGGGGCCCAGTCTGTGCTTGGGCGTGCTCAGCTCATAGGGCTCAGTCTGTGCTTGGGCGTGCTCAGCTCATAGGGCTCCGTCTGTGCTTGGGCGTGCTCAGCTCATAGGGCTCAGTCTGTGCTTGGGCGTGCTCAGCTCATAGGGCTCAGTCTGTGCTTGGGCGTGCTCCAGCTCATAGGGCTCAGTCTGTGCTTGGGCGTGCTCCAGCTCATAGGGCTCAGTCTGTGCTCGGGCGTGCTCCAGCTCATAGGGCTCAGTCTGTGCTCCGGCGTGCTCTAGCTTATAGTGCTCAGTCTGTGCTTGGGCGTGCTCCAGCTCATAGGGCTCCGTCTGTGCTTGGGCGTGCTCTAACTCATAGGGCTTTGTCTGTGCTTGGGCGTGCTCCAGCTCATAGGGCTCAGTCTGTGCTCAGGCGAGATCCAGCTCATAGGGCTCAGTCTGTGCTCGGGCGTGCTCTAGCTCATAGGGCTCAGTCTGTGCTTGGGCGTGCTCTAACTCATAGGGCTCAGTCTGTGCTTGGTCGTGCTCCAGCTCAAAGGGCTCAGTCTGTGCTTGGGCGTGCTCCAGCTCATAGGGCTCAGTCTGTGCTTAGGCGAGTGCTGAGCCACTCGGAGGCAATGCTTTGTTTGTTGAGAAATATGCCGTGTATAGCCTGTTAATGACAAGGGTTGTCTTTACAGAAAGTTTCTCTTAGCAACAGACTTCCAGGTCTAATGTAATACATTGTTCATCATGACTGATTTAAAATGCAGAATTTGAGTACAAGCTGAGTAAATAGATCTGTGTTGTGTGTATTCTCTAGTGGTCAGCTCAGGAGCAGGGGAATCCAGTGAGAGTAACTCTGTCCTGAGAAGGCACAGCACTGACATCTGGAACATCCTTGAAAGTCTTCTCTTCCAGGATGGTCCCTTCCTTGGGGTACGACTAATGGTCATTATTTACCACGAAGTCTTTCACCAAATGCTGGTGTTCTTTACCATTAAAAACTTCCTGGTCATAATCCTAAATATTTACCGGTTATACATCATATGTAAGGATTCCAGGCCAATTACCGCAAATCCTGTGTAGAAGGATACACAGTCCTATTGTCTGCTGAGTTGAAATATCATATTTCATTAAAGAAGGTATAAATAATACAATTATTTCTATTAATATGAACAAAAATACGGTAAATTGATCAGCCATTTTCCACTGTTTAAACTATTCCTTCTCAAATTGGTATTAGTACCTGTTGTATACGTACACTATGCCATATCAATCAAGCTAATAGTTCTTAAGAACATTTTCAAAGTGATTTCCCCAAAATGTTAAATATACACTATATGGACAAAAATATTGGGCCACACCCCTTAATCATTGAATTCAGGTGTTTTTATTTTGTCCCATTACCACAGGTGTATAAAATCAAGCACCTAGCCATGCAGTCTGCCTTCACAAACATTTGTAAAAGAATGGGTCATGGTACTGTAATAGGATGCCACTGTTGCATCAAGTCAGTTCATGAAATTTCTTCCCTCCTAGATATTCCACAAGCAATTGTAAGTGGTATCATTGCACCGTGGAAGCGTTTAGGAACCACAGCAACTCAGCCACGAAGTGGCAGACCATGTAAAGTTACAGAACGGGGTTACCGAGTGCTGAGGTGCATAGTGCGTAAAAGTCGCCAACTGTCTGCTGACTCATTAACTGCAGAGTTCCAAACCTCCTCTGGCATTAACATCAGCACAAAAACTGTGCGCCGGGAACTGTGAGCAGTGGTATGCAAACCTTAATCACCAAGCACAATGCCAAGCTTTGGATGGAGTGGTGTAAAGCACGCTGCCACTGAACTCTGGAGCAGTGGAAACGTGTTCTGTGGGGTGATGACTCACGCTTCTCTATCTGACAGTCTGAGGGACGAGTCTGGGTTTGTCGAATGCCAGGAGAACGTTTTCTGCCTGACTGCATTGTGCCAACGGTAAAGTTTAATGGAGGAGGGATAAAGCTACTACTTAGCTTAGTTATTAATGGGAAAACAATGTTTTTTAGTCTTCTTAGACAAGCTAGTGGAATTTCTTTAAAAAAAATAAAAAAAAATTCTATTTTCATGTCTGCAAGAGTAATGTCCTGAGTCAATTTGCTTGAATGATGCGGTCTTCGTTTGACATTATTCAGAAAAAGAACTCAGCAGTGGGCTGCCTGCTGCCACTTCTGAAAGAGAGTGCAAATACATTACCCAACCAATATGGGATATCCACTGAGGTCAAAATACTGCATCATTTTCAGATCTTGACCTAAATTATGCATTTAAATTGTTGGAAAAGGTACCAGGCCACTTCTCCAGACGATGCCTCTGCCAAAGATTTTTTTAACCAGCTATGTACAGAAGAGTTGCAAAAACAGACAATGTGACTGCAGCATTGCCAGCAAATACATTTCTAATGATTGCCTTATTGTACCACTTAATAGACAGTTCAATGCTTTGCATGTTTATTTTGCAATGTTCTGTCACAGACTCTAGAGCCTACCAATAGAGAGGAGCTCACCCATTAACATGGTGGTGCTTTCTGACAATTAATTAATGATGGATACCTGACATTTGTGTTTGTGTCATGCAGATTGGTAATCAAAAACCAATGATAAATTTCAAGACATTTGTTGAAATATGTGACTGGCACGATTTATGAGTGCAGCTTTTAAGAATTGTGCAAACCTAATAAAACCCTGCTTTCAGAAGAAACAGACATTACTGATTTACAATCTACAACCAAGATCAAAGGTCCACTCAAGTATTTTAATGCATTTTTATTAAAATAGACAGTGGAATGTACATTGGCATGCACGGTCTTAAGTTAACATAAGTTAACAGGACAGCAACATAAAGAGGGAATGCAACGCCCTCTAATTGGACCTTGTTGTGCACCTGAGTGTGGTTTGACTAATGGTAATCACACTCAGGTGCCAACAATCCCAGGCCCTTTAAAGAGCCAGCAAAGCGCATGGGTAGAGGTGTACCCTATGCGTCCTTGCAGTTCTGCTGGCTCTAGGTAACAATTTACTACATAGTGGTTTCACTCTCTGAAAAGGGTCCTTGCTCCCCTTATATAACGATAGTTTTACAAAAAGATTACTATTTGAAAAGGCAAATACACCCTGAAATCGGCTTCTTATCAGTTCTGGTAGAAAGCCCAAGGATGAATTAATTACTCTCTCCTTAACAAGGGTCCAGCTACAAGTAAGCGTACGCACTCGTATCACTTACCTGTATACATACTGTTAGTTTATTACCGACACCCACGTGACTGAGAGCTGCTTGGCTGGATGCCACCCGCCACCTACTGCCCACATCCTGGCACCTGCTGCAAGGCTTGAATGGTTACGGCTATGATTATGTAGGTCTTAGCAAAACTCTATTGAAGATACTGGCATGTTATTATTCTTGACTTCATGGCTGCCGTCAGCTCTGCTCAGCATGTAATACATACATACAAAACACAGTGGAATTGTACAGTGGCGGTGCAAATGAACAGTGCTAAAAACAGTGCTAAAAAGCAGAGTGCAGAGCAGGTAAATGATTCCTGGCTCACAGTGAGGCATTGTGATGGCTGATGGCAGGAAGGACTTCCGATAACACTCCTTCCGGCTCCGTGGGGTGATCAGTCTAGCGCTAAAGGAGCTCCGCATTTCCTACACCATGTCATGGAGGGGGTGGGAGGCATTGTCCATAATGGCCCACAGTTTGGACAGTGCCCTTGCCTCTGCCACCTCCTCCAGGGTGCCAAGATTAAACCCCAGCACAGAGCCGGCCTTCCTGATCAGTTTGTTAATCCTGTTAGCGTCCCCCACCTTGATGCTGACACCCCAGCACACCACAGCATAGAAAATGGCACTAGTGACAACAGACTGGTAAAACACATCAAAGGACTGGAGCTGCCTCAGGAAGTAAAGCCTGCTCTCTCCCTTCTTATACAGGACCATGGTGTTCACAGCCCACTCCAGCCTGTTGTCCAAGTGGACTCCCAAGTACTTATAGGTCCCGACCATCTCAACATCCATCCCCTGGATGTGGACAGGGATCGGGGGGGCCCTAGTCCTCCATCACCATCTACTTTGTCTTAGTGATGTTGAGCAGCAGATGGTTTCTCACGCACCATCCCACAAAGTCCTCTACCAGGCCCCTATACTCCTCCTCCTGACCATCCCTGATACACCCCACAATAGCAGTGTCATCAGAGAACTTCTGCGGAACGTATCAGAGATGTATCTGAAGTCGGAGGTGTACAGGGTGAACAGAAAAGGGGACAGTACTGTCACACAATAGTTAATAATCACAATAGTTACGAGTCAATAGGTGGGAGATATGTTCCAGATTGTAGTCTTACCACAACTGCCTGATAAATTCTAGGTTTATAACACGTATTGTGAATGTATTTATTATATTGGGCCTAGCCCAGTAAAAAAAAAAAAAAAGATGGAAACTGGAAATTCTCATTGACTGATTGATACTACCCATCTTTATGTATCCCCAGTGTTTTCAACTTGAACCCATACCCCTTATAACGTGTGAACAAATGTATTCTAGAGGCCATGAATTCACATTCATATTTAAATACATCAGGATCAAATCATGTTGGCAGAGATATAACAAAAAATCATAAATGGGGCAGGAATGAAATTGAATGCTGACGCTGAGGACACACTACAGTGCAGAACATTCTCTTTTGTAAAACTGATGGATCCCAAACAGGGATGAGAATCTGCAGAAAAATAAAATACCGGTATGGTAACTGAATGATGCAGTTGAGCCTTATGGGTGCCAGCGAGTGGTTAAATTGCCTTGCTTCTGAAAAATAATGGGATACCCGTAGTACTGAAAACACAGAACTAAGAAAAATTGTACTTTATAAATTTAAGGAAAAAAAAGGAGTTGAGCTCATGTTTCAGTTTTACCATAAAATTGCTTAAACTAACTTTTTGTAAATTTTCTAAAATCTGAAATATTGATCTACAAGCAGGCCTCACAGATGAATTACTTTGGTAGCTTGGTGCTGTCAGGACTTGCATGGAGTTGAGAACCCAAATGCAGTATTCTAATGGTGATATACAAAACCAGAGGTGTGCAAATGGTCCAACACTATGGCAAAGCACAACAGGAGGGAAGTACATAAGCACAGATCTGCTACTAATAGCAAACAAGACTTAACAAAGGGGTATAAATACACAGGAGTGCTAAACTAGAGTAAGCTAGGGACAGGTGTGAACAATGAGGTGAACACGGGAGTAATTACCTCAAGTAACATTGGGCCTAGCGACCGCTGGAGACAGACTGGGGAAACATGAGGAGATGGCATGATAGGTGCTTGTGGAAAGGCAACCTCCATGAGAAACTTTCTGCAATTATAATATAGATGCACTCGTCAGTTGAAAAGTTCCTGGAACAAAAGCTGTCTTCAAGGACAGACCATCTGCTGTCGTCATGGTTTGGCGAGTGTAGATAAGTGGTTAATTAGTAGTTTGTGACACATACCGACAACCAAAGATAAAGACTTACCGCAGATTGGTTTTCTTAACGCGACCACACTCGCGAAATGCGTCAAACAATTAAAATACTGTAGCGTTTTCTCGGAGTACTACTACTCTGCTGGGTTCAAGCAAGGAGTCAGACACCGATCAACAGAAAAGCGTGCTCTATATTTCGCACATACGCTTACGACCGCCTTGATGCTGGCAGTGCAAGGAACTATATACACATAGGGACACACAGAAAGCCCTCACACGCACAAGCAAACAAGCCCACGTTGAGGGAACTAAATCATAACTACAAAGATATGACTACACAGTTAACCAAACCAGTTAACTAGCCACATCATTATAACAATAATACGACACATCAAACACATTATTAACACTATTTACAGTTCGGGAATTAGGCTTCCCAGCAGTCACTTCGGGGATGGCTAAAGCCCATTGGCAGGGGAAGCGCTGCTTGCCATCCCCGTTACAATATTTAAAAGAAAAAGCAGACTGAAAAGCTGTTTATTTTGAACTGTACCTTTTTTAGTGACGAGTGTTGGTTTCTTTGAATGAAGATTATTTCATTTATTTAAAAATGTCTGTTATAATGCCTAATACAAGCTGTAAACAGCTCGCTACATGGTTTCTGTTAGAGGCATGCACATATCCGTCCCACAAGGGTGTTGTGTAGTTATAAATATTAATTTGGAGATATCCTATGGTGCCTTCTGTATGTGATCGAAAATAATCACTGCCTGCAACAATTTATGTACAGATGCACTCAATATATCCATGCGTTCTATGTGTGACTGATGAAAATGCATTTACAACTCACAGAACTGCTTTACTTTACTGCGCAGATTCAGAAAACAAGAAAACATACCCCTCGTCTTTCTTGAAAGTGTCATTGACTTTTTGGCAGCGGCAAAACGCAACAACACGAAGCCCTGATCGGCTTCTCGTAGAGTCAAGAATGACTGGCGCATGTTTAGAAAAGAAAAACACCCAGTCCCCTAGTCACCTGTGTTGAATAAGAGCTGCTCTTGAGCGCCGCGCTGCATTAGAGGGCACTTTACACTACGCAAAAAAGAAGCTAATTCCAGATCATTAGTGGAATAAAACTACCCTTTATTTCATCAGGCATCAGTGTGGATGTTTAATAAGAGTGATAACTACATAGACAATCAATCAAAAATAAAGTGGACAAAATGCTGACCTTCATAAAATTCTGACTAAATTCATGCTGTCAGTGTTAGGTCGTGTCAATGTATTACTTTAATTTTGTAATAAATAATTCGATTTGGAGGTTATTCGATATGCTTAGACGCATACAGAAGATAGCTCTATATTCACGTTCTTCATACCTTCGATATTATAGCCTAAGAATATTTTTTGTCATTTTCCTCTCCATAGTAGTCTGTGTTTTAAATATGCTATTATTAGCCTTCTGTTAACATTTGGGGTATTGACACTGTATTGAGACTCTTCTTTCCTACTTTATTTGCAGCCCCTTACAGCATGTTTCCTCTTAACTTAACCACTATCTAAGTCCTCAACCCACAATGCCCAAACCGAGAAAGGAAGGACTCATGTTTACCAAGTTTTAATTGCATCACCATCTCAAAGGTAATACAAATTATAAAGTTTAAATGCCAAGTTTCTGCATCACTTTGACTAAATATGCTCTTTTTCCTTATTGAATAATAAGTCCTGTAATGCAGCTTGAAAACACTTGTGAAAAGTCCCCACAAGTGCAGGTATTACTGGACTCCGCTTAACCTACCTTTGTAAACTGAGCATAGCCAACTGATCATTCTTCATAATTAAATTAGCAAGCTGGGACTCTCACACCATGTCCCAGACTACTCAATGATCTCATTAGCCCTTCAAATCCACCAAAGTGACCTATTCTCCCCTCAATAGCGACCTCACCTCTCCACAGGGCAGTTCCTGAGCTGGTTGCTAGAAGATGAGTCACCCATCTTGGAAGTGAGGCTGGTAAGAAAAGGTGACCCTCCATTGATAGCAACCACTGAGTTATCTAATGTTCTACCCAACAGCAGATCCTTTTTCACATGTGCACCCTTTATCAATGCACAGATTTGCTCTGCTATTTTGGGAACAGTGGTAAACAAACGGCCAAAGGTTTAGGGCAGGCACCGATGTAAAGTTATAATGGAACAAAACAGAAGAGTACCAGTCAGAGAGCTTCTTTTGTTCTCCCAACTGCTTCAGACCAGTTTCTTTGAGACCCCTGTCTTGATTATTTACCTTAGTAGTTGCCCCAGTGACCTGATACTTGGTTATTCATTCAGGTAACCACAAAAAAAATCACTTCTTAGTCAATTACCCAGGCACCATATAAGCCACAGAGTTTTAAAGCTGGATTCTAAAATTTGGTGATACAGGTTTGGGCCAGTTTGTAACCAGAGGGACTATGATTAAAAATAACTGTGAGTCAATGTCGATTGTATGTTTCAGATTTTGTCGAACATATCTGGATTTGAAAAACAGCAGAGGAACATTGTGCAACATTTTATAGCAAAAATTTCATCCACACAATTAAATTGTTTGTATGTGGATCTCCTCAGAAATGTTTTGATGGTTATACATGCTTCAAGCTAGTACCTGTTACAGGTTCTATGCATAAATTTACTTTTAGACATAAATGTGGTAACTTCTAGTTAATGCTAGTACAACTGCACTTCATATGAATATGATGTTTGGTTCACATACACATCTGAGTGCATGCAAGATGTATATACTCTATAAGTAACTTACAAACCCAATCTAGGTCTCTATGGTGCATTTGCAAATTTCCGCATGAAGCGTTTTGTGTCTTGGGGTTTTTGTGTAGCATTTATCAGTGTTCAGTAGTGTTTTAGTGTTAATATTTGTGTTTATTGTTCTTGTTTATAATTGGGGCCTGTATACAAGTCATGGAAATTTGTCAAACTAGAAATGTTAGCAGAAATTTTGTTTTTGTATTCAACATCTACTCCTCAAATGTAAATCTTTATGTGCTTCAGATCTATTTGAAACTGCATTGCTTTTTCTGTGTCATGTGTAAGTATTTATGGCTAATTAAATCCTCATCCATTCCACCTATATTCACACAAACATACTGGAATCCACTTAGCACTTATAATTACATATCCTCTGGATACTTCCTCTGCTTGCTTCAATGTTGTTTCTAGAGTCGACTAGTTTCCATTCATGTATGCTTTTTTATAGAAATATCATTATTTACTTGCAATGACTTCATTACAAGGAACAGTAAAAAAAAAAAAGATATACGACTACACTGCATATTATCACTAAGGCTGTGCTCTGAGGCCATTTCATACTATTGTTACTGAGGCCGTGCTCTTCGGTTCTTCCATATTATTGTTACTGAGGCTGTGCACTGTGGTTCTTCCGTATTATTGTTACTGAGGCTGTGTCCTGTGGATCTTCCGTATTATTGTTACTGAGGCTGTGCTCTGTGGTTCTTCCGTATTATTGTTACTGAGGCTGTGCTCTGTGGTTCTTCCGTATTATTGCTACTGAGGCTGTGCTCTGTGGTTCTTCCGTATTATTGTTACTGAGGCTGTGCTCTGTGGTTCTTCCGTATTATTGTTACTGAGGCTGTGTCCTGTGGTTCTTCTGTATTATTGTTACTGAGGCTGTGCTCTGTGGTTCTTCCATATTATTGTTACTGAGGCTGTGCTCTGTGGTTCTTCCGTATTATTGTTACTGAGGCTGTGCTCTGTGGTTCTTCCGTATTATTGCTACTGAGGCTGTGCTCTGTGGTTCTTCCGTATTATTGTTACTGAGGCTGTGCTCTGTGGTTCTTCCGTATTATTGTTACTGAGGCTGTGCTCTGTGGCTCTTCCGTATTATTATTACTGAGGCTGTGTCCTGCGGTTCTTCAATATTATTGTTACTGAGGCTGTGCCATGCAGTTCTTCCGTATTATAGTTACTGAGGCTGTGCTCTGTGGTTCTTCCGTATTATAGTTTACTGAGGCTGTGCTCTGTGGCTCTTCCGTATTATTGTTACTGAGGCTGTGTCCTGCGGTTCTTCAATATTATTGTTACTGAGGCTGTGCCATGCAGTTCTTCCGTATTATTGTTACTGAGGCTGTGTCCTGAGGCCATTTCATACTATTGTTTCTGAGGTCTTTTGGGCAAAGACTTATTCAATTTTATTCCATGATCTTTGCCCGGGGAGGGGGACTGCAGTGATTGATAAGTTTTTGTATTGTTTTCCTGTGTCACTTTGATTGGTTGTTGAACCAGCTATCAAGGAGTTCTACTCTCACTATCAGGGTTGAGGAAGGAATTCAGGGAAACTCGTATGTCTCCTATGGAAGGGAAATGATGAAAATATCAATGCAATGCAGATAATGGTACTCTAGACAAGGCGAGTGCCATGGTATTGATTTAACTGGCCTAGTTTGCTATTCACCAATATATCAAATTTAGAGCAAAAGTGCAGAGTAAAAGACAATATTTTATCCTGACTTACCAATAATTATCTGGAAAACTAATTAAATACTCAGAAAATACTCAGATTTTTTTTTTATAGCCATTTGATCATACCACCCATTTTTTTAAAATCAAGGTTTATTTTGCAGTACCTCAACAGATTTTAAGCAGGCTCATCATGTTGCTGGACTGTAAAACATTCCAAAACATTTTAGTGTGGTTCCATTTCAAAAGCTAATGATCTTACTTTACTGGCACCAAAATCAAAGCCATGCTCTCAATGAAATTGGCTTCCAGCTGAATGTTTATGAGTCAAAACCATGTCAGGGAGACCTAATATAAGTTTAAACTGCCGAATTGGAAATACATAGATTATTTACACAATGGCTAACTTAAGGGCATGCATAATGGCTTCTCCGCCTTCATCTGCTCACTTGCCAAGAATAGGAATACACATAACCGTTTCTGACTGAACCTGAAGCAGAACAGCCAAATAGTGCCAGTGGTACTATGCTGCTTCAAGGCTGTCAGCAGCTGATGAATTATACATTCAATGCAGATGAAGTTATATTTATCTGTACACTGATCTCATTGCAAGACAGATTTCCATCACTAAAAGAATGCTGGAAAAAAGGAGTGTGGAAAACTAATGCTTCAGTTTTCTCAAAGAGAAATAGTAGAAATGCAGATCTATATATCTGACCATATGACCATATATATAAATATATAATCTTAAACCTTTAGAAATAATGCTGTTAAAGAATATTTCTTACAGCTATCCAAATAAACTGAGATTATTTAACTTGACCCTGGAATACAAGTGAACGTCAGGGCTGAGAATTTTACTAAATCTTTTATTTATCTTCTACTTCTTCTCATTATTAAAATTCCAGGATATATTTGCTACGATTTTATCATAACTATTTTCTGTGCATTAGGCTTAGGCCCTTAAAGAAGAGCATCCAAACCGTTCATTAAACTTATGGTTACATCTGCTTTTATGCCGGTAGCTTTTGTAACGTTAGACACTTGTGGTGGTATTGCATCAGAGCTTAGGGACAGTGATGGCAGTCTGGACCACCTTGTTTTCCTGAATGAAATCTTATGCCTTCTATAAATAGACCAGCGGTCGTTGACGTCACAACGAAAGCTCCACGGTTCGAGCTGCATCTTGTATTTGCAGATGTTCTTCATCGGGAGCATTTGAAGAAAGACAGAAAGATCGGAAAATATAGAATTTGTTGCGTTTTTACTTTGGTGAAACTAATGGATTAACACCGCTTACGAAATGAAATGCGGAATCAGATACTATCCTTTTATTGTATATTTCCAAGTCTTGCACTGGGTTCAAGCTGGATAGCAGCAGCCACCCCTCCTTCCCTAAAAAGAACGGTAAGTGAAATTGTCATCTCAATAAAATCGACAACTGAGAGAAGGGAGGGTTGGCATCATATTTTGTCTGTATTGTTTTTCCACAACAGTTCATTCGTTATGCATAACTTAGTAAGTTCCACAATGACTCACTTCAATGGTTGATGCAGGAGTCCCATTTGCGACTTCCAAGCACCGAAACATACGTTGGCTACTATTTTCTATTTAACATTGTTAATTTCCCAGAGCAATAGCATGTTTAAAAAGGTTTTAAAATATTGAACAATGTAATTATGAGTTTAATTACACAAGCAACGTTACGTTAGTGTTTAAGGAAGTTTTATGTTGATAGAGAGTACGGTAATAACGTTTTAACGCAAGCTAAGAAATCAATTGACTTAATTTGTCAAATGTTTTTGACGTTTGACGTGTTATTTGCTTTGGGGTTTCCCTAAATGCAACATCGAGGCGTGCAATTTTATGAAGCTAACATTTTAAAATTTGATGGTTGTTCATTTACAAGGGGACTGAAAACGATTTAAAGTAATTTACAAAATTATCCTTCTGTTGGTGCGGACGTATTGTTTTTTTTTTGGTTCATATTGAGACGAGGATAACCATTGCCAGTTTAGAGAGTTCAGACAGTCATTTAGGAGGCACGGTTTATAATAAATGGCCAGTTGTGTACTGATCAGAATCAGTGTATAGTTTTATTAAAATGTCTGAAATGTAACGGATAGTCAGGATTTTATATGCACTTAAATTGTAATTTGGCGCTTATGCTGTGTGCAAATCACTGATGATAATAGTGTGCGGCTAAGTGAATAAGACTTTGTCCTTTTCATTGTGTCTTTTTCACAAAAAGGAAACACATTGTTTAACCATATTATGGACTACGAGAGGCCTAACGTTGAAACCATCAAGTGTGTAGTGGTGGGAGACAACGCCGTGGGGAAGACCCGACTCATTTGTGCCCGAGCATGCAACACCACCCTGACCCAGTACCAGGTTGTAGCAACTCATGTACCCACAGTTTGGGCCATCGATCAGTACCGTGTCTGTCAAGAGGTAAGTACGAATAACATCAGTAGTACCTGTCTATAGAGGGTAGGGAGTCTGCAGTACAAGTAGATAACAAAGAGGGATTTGTTTAGAAGAAAATGCGTTTTCACCCCCTAAGGCCATATTTGGTACATGGTTTGGTTTCACTGAGAGAAGTATTTGTAATATCGTGTTGACCCAGTAGCTAATTAAAAGAAAAAAATTATGTTATGAATTTAAATGAAGGTTCTGGAGCGTTCCCGGGATGTCGTGGATGAAGTGAGTGTTTCTCTCAGGCTGTGGGACACATTTGGAGATCATCATAAAGACAGACGTTTTGCATATGGAAGGTAAGTATTCTAAATAAAGGTAATGTTGTCTGGTGAACTTTCAGAAAGGATAATATTCAAATTCATTCTGTTCTAAATTTTAATCATAGTCAATTAATTTAATAAAAATGGTAGGATTCACAAACCTGAAGAAAGAAAATGTTGTTAATGTACTGTAAAAAAAAAAAAAAAAAAAAAAACTGTACTGTAAATAAAAGAATTTAGGGTGGAAGTTGGCATAAGTGAAGGGCCAAATGAGTCAGTGATTAATCCCTGAAATATCACCTTTGTTTAAAGAACAAATAGTTCTTTAAACTAAATAGTGTCCAACTATATAAAAACGATTTTACTCGTTTACATCAACGTCCTTATTTTTTTTTTAATTGAAAGATGCTGTGCACATTTAAAAAAACATGAATTATACAGAATCTGCATTCAAAACAGATTTATCTCTCTGGCTCCTTTTCATATGGCAACATCTGAGCTTTTTTGCAGAATAAGTGTGACCTGTTTAAATTACTGTGTCTGCATTCTTTAAAAGCTTGCCTCACAAACAGTTCTTCATTACAGACACCATTCATTCAATTTACTCTCTCATTACAGAAAATCATTTTTGTTGTTTCTCATTACTACTTAAAAATAAATGGGCTGGGAGGTTATTTTATGTCCCATGCATATATTTGCAGAAGGGAAATTGAAAGCTTGTTTTAAAATCACTGATATACCATTGCTACTGCAGAATCTGCAGACTGCAGAGAGTGAGATATGTGTCAGATAATCTGAGAGGAAAGAGTTGCCCTCCAGAAATTTCTGTTTTAAAGTGCAGTGCAAGCGTAATTCTTTTTAAGCATAGCCTGCAGAGCAGCGTGATCACGATTCCCATCAAACAACCTTGTAGCTGGTGGCTTCTGAGTCGGCTCCGGCAGTAATGGCATGCTGGCTTTGATTCAGACCTGCAGGTTTGAATCTGGGTCACGTCAGTGCCGACTGACACCGGACATCCCTGAACTGCGGCGCAGAATTAGCAGTGCGCCTATCCTGGGTGTGTAAGAATCCCTACTGCGGGATTCTCTTTAACTAATGACAAGGCAATACAGTATTTCCATGTCACATCGTATTTATTATGTTGGTGTTGGCTTTGAAACTGGAAACACTTACTTTAGTTTTAGTTACTTCAGAGGTTAGTTTCAAATGATATTTTACTTATAGCAGTCTCCTTATATTGTGTGACAGATTGGTTCACATCATCAGCACTCAGTACTATTTTTAAATTGAGCTTTAGATACATATTTTAAAAATATTAGTCTATGTTCATAATAATAATACACATTTTAAAATGTTGCTAAATGTAAAAAAATAAAAATAAAAAAGCAAAATATTGTAATGTACCTTTTTATTTATAGGGTTCCTATGATCTAGATACTGGACTTTGGCAATGAGAGAAACTGTAAGTTTAGCAGTCATGTAGAATTTCATGACTCATGCTTTATGAATTTCAGACCGATTGCAAATTAAACTCAGTATAGTGTGAAAGTTGCTGAGTCCATTGCTTGCCATGCACGACTTCCTTTGTTCCAATGACCAACTAATGACCATGTGTTCTCAATGCCCTTGTGTGGTGAGCAGTGCTTTTCTCAGTATTGATTATGTACTTATCTGACTCTATGAGGTGATATGTCAATTTGTTTGCATGGATACATGCATGAAATATTGTTCCAAACACACACACACACACACACACACACACACACGCACACGCACACGCACACACACACAAACACACACACACACACACACACACACACACACACACACACACACACACACACGCGAACAAATATTGCTACAGGATTTCTCCCTTAAACCATCAGGAACGATATCAACTAGGGTATATTTTCACCACCCACTGAGTATAAATACAATTTAGGTTGAATGTAGGAAATCTTATGCATGGACACAGAATTGCGACACGATAGCAGATACCTTATGGTGTTTGTGAGGTGCACCGCTTCTGCTGAATATTGTAGCATGTTGAATAAAGTCTTGCTTTTCATTATTCCACTCTTGCTGAAACTGATTTGTGTCTCCTTCTACTGCTTTTCCAGGTCGGATGTGGTCATGCTGTGCTTCTCTATTGCCAACCCTAACTCTCTCCATCATGTAAAGACTATGTGGTATTTAGAAATTAAACAATTCTGTCCACGGACACCTGTCATTCTGGTGGGATGTCAGCTTGATCTGCGCTATGCCGACTTAGAAGCTGTCAATCGAGCCCGGCGACCGTTAGGAAGGTATAATTTCATATTTAATTAGAGAAAACAAGTACATTCATGAGTTTTCATATAAAATTTGAAATGTATTATTTGTACCTTGAGACATACTGTTTAAAAAAAAAAAAAAAAGTTTTTTCTGATTATATTCTTACATTACGTATTCTTTCTAAAACAGGCCCATCAAACCAAGTGAAATCTTACCCCCTGAGAGTGGCCGGGAAGTTGCCAAAGAGCTTGGAATTCCGTATTATGAGACAAGTGTGTTTGATCAGTTTGGAATCAAGGATACATTTGATAACGCCATTCGAGCTGCTTTGACCTCCAGAAGACATCTACAATTCTGGAAGTCCCATCTGAAGAAAGTCCAAATGCCTCAACTTCAAGCCCCTTTTCTGCCTCCCAAGGCTCCACCTCCATTGATAAAGATCCCAGAATACCCTTCTAACAACAGAGATGGCTCCATGTGTCTGCTGGAAAGCCCTCTCTGCGCTGATGTTATGTTTGTTGTGCAGGACCACATCAATGTCTTTGCACACAAGATCTACCTGTCTACCTCATCTACCAAGTTCTATGAGCTCTTTCAGATGGACCTCTCGGAGGAGTCTGAGCTCTCTCAGGAGTCTGACTGCTTGGTTGTGACCAAGCAACACAGACAGGACCATCTGATGAGGACTGTTAGCCTTGACACAGAGGAGGATGCCGCTGTCCTACCCATCAGATCCTCTTGTGCCCTCAGGTCATCCAAGAGTGATGGAACTCTGAAAATAATGAGCTGCAGTGGAAATCAGGGGAGGACAAAGCTGTCCCTGGCCTCCTGGTGCCAAGTATTCTGCAGCATTCACAAAGAGACAGTAGCCAATCCTCTGACAGGAGCCCTGGAGCCCATGAAAGTGGTGAAGATTGAACCCTCTATCCAGCTTGGGCCGTTCAGTGCAGTCCTCCACTTCTTTTACACAGGGGAGCTGAATGAGAATGAGAAGGACTTGATGAAAATTGCTCAGATTGCAGAAAGTCTTGAAGTTTTTGACCTGAGGATGATGGTTGAGAACATCATGAATAAGGAGAGTTTCATGAATCAGGAAATTACTAAAGCGTTTCATGTCAGAAAAACAAACAGGATTAAAGAATGTCTGGCAAAGAATACATTTACAGGTAGGAATCCCTGTATTGTTTCTGTCGGTTTTTTAGCAAGTGCGATTTTATTGATATATTTAATTAAGGAGGCTGCTTACACCGATCAGCCATAACATTATGACCACTGACAGTTCAAGTGAATAACATTGATAATCTCGTTATCATGGCACCTGTCAGTGGATGGGATATATTAGGCAGCAAGTGAACATTTTGTCCTCAAAGTTGATGTGTTAGAAGCAGGAAAAATCCAAGCGTAAGGATCTGAGCCACTTTGACAAGGGCCAAATTGTGATGGCTTGATGACTGGGTCATCTCCAAAACTGCAGCTCTTGTGGGGTGTTCCCGGTCTGCAGTGGTCAGTACCTATCAAAAGTGGTCCCAGGAAGGAAAAGCGGTGACCCGGCGACAGGGTCATGGGCAGCCAAGGGTCATTGATGCACGTGGGGAGCGAAGGCTGGCCCGTGTGGTCCGATCCAACAGATGAGCTATTGTAGCTCAAATTGCTGAAAAAGTTAATGCTGGTTCTGATAGAAAGGTGTCAGAACACACAGTGCATCGCAGTTTGTTGCATATGGGGCTGTGTAGCCGCAGACCAGTCAGGCTGCCCATGCTGACCCCTGGCCACTGCTGAAAGCGCATACAATGGACATGTGAGCATCAGAACTGGACCTGATGAATCTCAGTTTCTTTTACATCACGTGGATGGCCGGGTGCGTGTGTGTCGCTTACCTGGAGAACACATGGCATCCGGATGCACTATGTTAAGAAGGCAAGCAGGCGGAGGCAGTGTGATGCTTTGGGCAATGTTCTGCTGGGAAACTGCCATTCATGTGGATGTTACTTCGACACGTACCACCTACCTAAGCATTGTTGCAGACCATGTACAGCCTTTCATGGCAACGGTATTCTCCGATGGCATTGGCCTCTTTCAGCAGGATAATGTGCCCTGCCACGAAGCAAAAATGGTTCAGGAATGGTGGAACACAACAACGAGTTCAAGGTGTTGACTTGGCCTCCAAATTCCCCAGATCTCAATCCAATCGAGCATCTGTGGGATGTGCTGGACAAACAAGTCCGATTCATGGAGGCCCCACCTCACAACTTACAGGACTTAAATGATTTGCTGCTAACGTCTTGGTGCCAGATACCACCGCACACCTTCAGAGGTCTAGTTGAGTCCATGCCTCGATGGGTCAGGTCTGTTTTGGCGGCAAAAGGGGGACCTACACCTTATTAGGCAGGTGGTCATAATGAAATGAGCTGACGCACAAGATTAAAAAAAAAAAAGAATTGGCAATTCCTAATCTAAAACAATACAGTTCAGTTAGGTTGTATAATTTTCAAATTGTAAGTCACTATCACTAAAGTTATGCTTTTTACCTAGCAGATGTCGTATTTAGGTTGGACGATGGAACCATCAATGCTCATAAGCCTTTGCTGATATCCAGTTGTGACTGGATGGCTGCTTTGTTTAGTGGCTCTTTTATGGAGAGTTCAGACAATGAGGTACGGTATAAAACTGGATATTTTATATTTTATAAATTGGTGGTTATTGTAGATCTCTTCACTTCAGTTTCCAAATATTCCTAACATTGCCTCAGATGCTAGATGGAACATTAATCTTTCTCTTTATCCTGTCATACATGTTAACCCCTGAAATATCTATCTGTTATCTGTTTTTTGGAAAACTATTTGGGTGGAAAGCTTGAAATAGCCTTCAAATTGACCCAAATAAACCTCAGTAACCAGTAGGAGAGGCCACACCCCTATGCCCCCAACCCCTCCCCAAATGATTAATTATAGAAACACTCTGGGACCTTTTCAATGGATGAGGAAGAAAGTCACTTTGGGAGCAGTGCACACTGCTATAAAAGTCAACATTGATGCAGTTTATATGCTGGAAAAATCTCAAATTAAATATCTCTCAGATAACATTACGCATAATTAAAGATATTTTGATGTCTGATAATTTTGTTTTCACTTTACAAAGGTTTGCCCTTGGGATGCATTATGCGGTAGTGTTATTTTTATTTAGCTCCATTGAAATATGCTAAGTAATGCTGAACTGAAGTAAATCTGATATTGATCCCAAAAAGCCTATGCACCATGCAAGGTCAGGAGGACGAAGCCTAGCTGTGTGGTTGAGGGGGAAATGCGGCATCATTAGGATTCTGATACTATTCGATCTGAAAGTGAAATGATAATTTTGTTATCATCTTCATGTATGTGTAATTATTGTTTTACCGGGAAAAGAACAATCTGGTCCGTCACAAAATAAGATTATGGGTTTGTGTATTTTGGCTCTAAAACAGGATGAAATTCCTTATGCAGTTGCATTGTTTCTGTTGAATTCAGGACTGGACTGTACTCTCTAGACAGAAACATCCGGACCCCCCTTTCATTAGCGTCTAGACAATACATTGTAGAGCTGTTAACCAGTGTCTTTTGATGAATCTTCGGAAGCCTTTTACTTCCCTGAAAAATGACGGCGCAGACATCTTACACACTGTAACAATAACACACTGCTTTGAGGCCTTATCTGATTGGGTACTTTTCTTGTGTCGGCTTGCGTGCGGCAGGTTGTCTTCCCCAGCACTAGCAGAGTGTGCATGCAGGCATTGCTGGAGTACCTTTACACCAGTCAGCTTTCCCCCATGCCGGACCTGGACCCACTGGAGTTAATGGAACTGGCCAACAGACTGTGCCTTCCCAGACTGATTGCTCTAACAGGTTTATGAGACAATAGCACAATCGTTATTAAGCAAAAGACTTGCATTTTACCATTACACTTTTAATAGCACTCAGCTCCTTCAGCCCTAAAATGTTACTAGGTGAGATTGATGTACAGTATCAATTACTCCTAAAAATAAACATACTCACTAGAGAGATTTACGAGAATTGCATGGCGTCAATAATGAGCCAAAAGTTTTTGTAGTCGTAACTCGCAATTTGTTAATCATGAAAAATAATGTGATGGTAAAGCACAGTTTGCACTTTTTAAATTTCTGTTTAGGGTTTTTATGAGAATTGTTCTGACTTTTCTTTCCTACTCAAATTACAGTCATTTCAAATTTCTGAATTTTCTTAGCCGGTGCCTCCCAGTGTAAACCAAATGAAATAGCTGAGAATATGTTTAACCAATTTGAAAACATGGATACGTTGGTTCTTCTTTAACACCTATTTATTCAGCTGCGGCTGATCAGGAAGGTAATGCCAAGCAGTCACAAATAGCTGCCACTTGCAGGCTTAAGATGCCTGACTAAAATTATCACTATTTTTTATTTGATCAATTGGTACTCTTTTCATTAAATCATTATGGTTAGCTGATTATTATTAAAATGCTGTAGGGTCCTTTATAGATTTTTTTGTTTTGGGTATAAGAGACTGCTATAATACCAACTTTTTTTTTTTTGCATTGCTACTAAATGCGGTTATAACTGAACTCAGGCAAAATAATTTGGGCGAGAATACAGAATTTTGGGCCAATGCATCTTTGCCTTCTGATTGGTTTGACATATGCTTGACTGTTTTGGCAATCATTTGGTTTACCCTTAGAGACACCTACTTAGAGAACTTTTAAAGTTCTGCAGAAAGGGTTTTGTAGTTGCAAGTAGGAAAGAATCGGAGCAATGCTCATACAAACCACAAACAGATTTGCAAGTGCAAACTCATTTATGATCACAGCATTAAATTTAAAAAATATGATTTGCATATTACAAATGCAAAAGGTGCCCTACAAGCATGGATACATTTATTCGAGTTGTGACTACAAAACCATTTGGCTTGTTATTAATTACATAGGATAGCTTTAGTAAGTGTTCAGCTGTATAAATCCTCAGAAATTCAACAGTACACGTAAAAATATCATTCAAATTGCTTAAAAATAACCCTATGAGCATTTGAATTTAGATGAAGCGTTGCTTACAAAATTCTGAGGTCCCCAAAGGACAGCCTCATCTGCCAGTCACTAAAACAGCTGCCAGCGTAAAGCTGCAGTTACATGATTGGCAAATGGTCTGTGCCAGAAACACAGCAAGAATGCTTGTTCTGACAGTATCCAGAGCTTTTATTGACTAACAAGTAATTTATCAAAGCTATTGGGTACAAGCAGTAAAACTGTTGTCATTTCATAATATTAGTCTTTTGTCAGTCTGTTTTTGTTAGACAGGTTTTATATCTAGAGAAAGATATAGGGTTTTTTGCCATGATACAATGAATCACAGCAACACCAACACAGTGTTTGGTTCCATCTAACAACCATTTCATGACCAGTACACTGAAATTATACCTTTATATTGTTTCTTTGTTCTTAAAAAAAAATAAAAAATTACTATATTCATAACTCTGACTTAACACCACCTGTCACATTTCATCCCACAGAACGATATGCCGTTAGTGAGCTGGAGAAGGCCTCAAAAGAAGGGCAGGATATAGATGTGGATGTGCTCACATACCTTGAACTGGCCCAGGTGTGTGTTCAACCAAATGTGTATCAATGGGGGTTTATATTATGACTATTATGACATATTTGTCTTTAATGTATTACATTTTTTTCAGCTTTTTGTGTTTATTTTACCTACAGTTCCATAATGCTAATCAGTTAGCTGATTGGTGCCTACATCATATCTGTTCCCATTACAACAGTGTTTGCGCCAAATACCGGAAAGAAATCAAGTCCATATCACCAGGTAAACTGTTTTATGGTGTTCATATTAAAGCATTATTATCGTATTAGTGTATTATAGTCAGCTTACAGAACAAAACCCCCAAACCATGGGGATGGTGTCTATTTCCTTGCCACTGTTGCCACTGGCATGCTATTGGGGGGTCAGGCCTGGGACATACTGTATCTTTTTCTATGTAAAG
>JAOYSI010036625.1:9193-29410 GCA_025775065.1 Hiodon alosoides
CGTGCCAAAGGGGTAAACTTGTTTACTTACTGCTAAATAATGATGGAATCAATTAAATCAAATTATTTATTTAAGCAGTTCCGTGTTAGTGCAAAACTGATGTAAAATTAAAACATTTAAAAAACAGTAGTACTTGTAATCCAAACATTATTTGTTAAATTAGAATCTAATGAAGCCTCCTGTTTTAAGAGGGATTGGACAGAGCTTTACATATATAATGGGAAACTTAAGAAATCCTAAGAAAACTGGACAGTGAAATGTCTCCAATCACGCTGTTGTTTAAATGGGTCGTTATTCTTACTGGACAGTCATTGGCATGGGAGTCATCAGCCAAAAAGATGACCTGAAGCGTTATTCTTTACACCAATGTCCAGACTCACATTATGACCTAATATTTTCACCTGATGGTGAACGAGGGAAAGTACCAACACGGTTTAAAAACCTGATGTTAAATCAATGCAAGTAATGGAAATCATCAATGATTTTGTGTCTGTTTTACCTGGATAATTCGCAAATGTATAAATAAATTGTGACACAATGCTTTTACTACAGAATCTAAATGACTCTTTCCCCCCTTATAAGATTAATTATATTGGCAGAGTCTTCCCTTGCTTATATTTTGAAATACAGACCCATAGCTTTAATTGCAATGAACATATTTTCTACTAGGTTTCTTTGCCCAAGACTTCAACACAGTAATAGTGAGACTGTTGCTAGCAGACTCATGACCCTCGGGTCTAGAAGCAGTGCTCATTATTTCACAATGTGACGAGCTTGTGATTATTTTATTGTTTTATTACATGCGTTAATGTCAGAATATGTTGGAACTTTCTGATTTATGTACCTCTTACATTATTGTGTCTCTATGAGATGAGCCTTAATATCTACTGTAATATTGTGTTGGCAATAACTTTCAAGGTGCTTGTAAATTCTACTTTATCAATTATTTTAAATCAGTGATATCTGTATTTGTTCTCACTCATACTCATATATTCTATTTAATCTTTTTTTTTTTTTTAAACAAAAACTTTGACCCGGGAAGGATGGTTTATGTCTAACATGCTCATTTCTTTTTAAACCCAGGTCAGGATTACAATGCTCATATTAGTTAATTTGACGATAGAAGATGAAAACGAATACATTTTGAAAATGAATGCATTTTACATTTTCAAAATATGGTTCAAGCTAGAGAAAGACGAGGGCGTCCATCATTACCATTAGCATAATAGCAAGCAGCATAAATTACACAGAAGGCTAGTAGTAGATCATATAATACGTTTAAATGCGTTTAAATATGTTTAAAAGTTAAAATATTGTAAAATGTTTTATTGTACTCATATTTGTGAAACGATACGGTAGCCTACACTCACTGTAAAGTGTATGTGTCCGTGTGTAGCTACTACGGCCCTCGTAGTTAAAATTACTCCTAAATTATGTTTTCTTTAAGTAGGCTATAATTAGAATTACAACGTACCACATTTAGGCTTAGTAAAAGCATTGCGAAAATAATTTCAAGTGAAGGCAACTCAGACTAAACCTGCCGTGCTAGTATCTAATGCCCTGAAAAATCCAGATGTGTGCAATTAAAAAAATGTGATGTATATTTTATTATCCAAATGAAGATTACTGACCCGAGTTCTATAATGTCGACATTGTCTAGTTTTGCTTCCCCGAAAACAAGACACGCTATTCAGCAACACGGTTTTGTGGCTGGATTTAATTGTTGTCATTACACCAAACCAAGTATCAAAACCTGATAATGGAGACAAATGCGTGAATGCGCAGGTTTATAATTCAAGAAGCGTTATGCACACTTTGAAAATGGAGACCTTAAAAAGTTGGCAATTAGGGTACTGCAACAAAAGTACAAAAGACTCCATATCGAGTCTCATCTACTTAATTAACAGCATTCTAAACGTGGAATGTCAGTGAAATAATAATATCTGAATGTCCAGTTCATTTACAAATCTTCAGATTGATCTCATAATTTACATTGGTTTAATTTGGTTCTATATTGAATAAACTAAACATTTAAAGCTGTTGATATATAAGGAGCAGTAGTTAATTAATCCAACAGGCCGGCGCGTTATCCTGACAGCCATAAAATATTTAAACAGCTGTAGAGCTATCTCTCAAATGGACGCAATATTTAAAAATTATTTTGATATACTATTTTTTCCCCTGTGGAAAAAAATATATATATATTCTGTCCGTTCATTTAAAAAATATTTTTGTGTCGATACAGTACTATACGTTTTAAAAACTGCTTAAAATGAAATCACATTAATAAATCAATAACAAAATATTAAATACAATTATTTAGAAAGCTTGACATTTGACTAATAAATAAAGATGATTAAAGAATTGAGTTTATAACAAATAAGATAATTTATTTAAATCATTGCATGACTGATTTTTAATTATAATTAAAAAGCAAATTCATACTCACAGTCATATTCGTAGTTTGAAATGACGATATCCAGCTAGAAATATATGTGTAAAAAAAAAAATTATTACTAATCATGACATATAAATTCTTAAAAATATACTTTTTTTGTTTTTTACAAATATATAGGCTATAGTCTTAGAGGGACGATCCGTCTTTTTCTTTATTTCGTTGATCTAA
Source organism: Hiodon alosoides (assembly GCA_025775065.1). Classification (NCBI taxonomy): domain Eukaryota; kingdom Metazoa; phylum Chordata; class Actinopteri; order Hiodontiformes; family Hiodontidae; genus Hiodon; species Hiodon alosoides. The sequence continues at coordinate 11,820 of JAOYSI010036625.1, forward strand.
TTATGTCTGCAGACTATACAGACATTCAGGATGTAGTTCTGATGAATTTGAGAGGTAAGTAATTTCCGGAAAACTGTTGCAGTTTACAAAATGGTAATATATTATACAACCTTGGATCAAAGGATAGCATTAGGAAATAACTGTTTGCAGTTTTCTTATAGATGAGTGATTAGTCCGTGAATTTAATCATTACTACACAAAGTAGTCTTAGAAATACTTTTAAATTAAAAGAAAGTATTTTGCTTTGCATTGGCCACACGAGATCCTATGCTTTTTAAAATGTATCCTGTTAAAAAACAAAACAAAAACAAAAAGAAAACAGGATCACCCTATTATCTTATGTCAAGTCCATTACAAAATGTTTTCATCTTTGTGTAATAGACAAAAAACTATTCGTCCTTATAAAAACATTTAAAAATCACACGATTTATTAATGAAACAATTTTTTTTACCAGTAATTATTAAGTGAAATAACTATGTATTGTTTTCATACAGACACATTTACTTTCTTAAGATACATTGAGAAAAAGCTTTCTGAAGGTAACGTTTGGTCTGTAAATTACCCACAATTCTTTTTCGTGATTGGTATTACATTTTATTTTTCTCAATTCACTCCATTTGTCCATAGATTAAGCAAACTTTATCTGATTAGGGATTTTGTGTGTGTGTGTGTATATATAATTTTGATTATGTTAATTAATTAATTTGTATCATTTATTGTAAGATTTTGTAAGAAACCCTTTCTTAGAAAGAATATTTACTTGTTTTTCTTTACAAAATGCTGCTTTTAAAATGCTTTACAAATTTCACAATGATTGATCTACCTGATAAAAGAACGTAACTCTCCTACAAATTTTAATATAAAAAGCTTGCTGTATTGCAATAAAAACCACTATACTTGGTTGAAATTGGTGTCAACGGGTCTAACCAATCAGCATTATATTTGATTTCACTTTAATGGCTGTCAGTGCAAAAGCAATACATACACTTTAAAACAGACATATAAAACAAAGTTCTAAATGGTATTGCCCTATAAAAACACAATGTAATAACACATATAGGACCACAGTTATCTTGATCCAGTATTAAAATTGCAATAGTACTATTTTGAATGAGATTGTTACATGAAAAACTTCCTGCCAACTTCAGAGAAATCAGAACCCACTTGGCACGGTATTCTTTTGAAAATGTCTCTACAAAAGCACTGTGATATATTGTTCTGTAAACTGTGGTACAAATTTGAGGTCTTGGCCTGCTTGCCAGTGATACTTGGGCTAGTAATTTTTTTCGTCCACAGTCAAACCAAAACCAAACCTGTGGTGTTGCATGGGTTACTGCATAAGCCAAAATCAGTGGAGATGCTAATGTGATTTTATTTTCCAGACAGATTAATCTCACATTTTCTAATAAAAAAAACCATTCCGTCAATGATGACAATATCCATATTTTAAAATATTGGTGGTACTTGCGTTGCATCTAGTTTCACATGATGCAAATCTGCAGAAATCTGAAATCCCTGTATTAATAAATGTCATACTGCTCTGCCGGGCTAAACGAAAACAACTCATCCAACCAGAAACCATACAATTCAGTCTTCAATACATTATTTATTTGATTTCAATAGCAGTAATCAATGATACTAGGACCACTGTGTCCACATCTTTGATAAGAGCGGGAAAATATGTTTAGTCTGGGTTGACGAGGACCACTTTAATACAGCACTTTTAAAAGCTTAAATGTGATACCAGAATGTTTTACAGGATTGTTTGTGAGGAAGAACTCTTTCACTCGTGTATCGGCAGAGCACTTGTGTATGCAGTAAATACTGGTCTCACCAGCTTCCTCTATCCTCCAGCACGCGTGTGGAACATCCCAAGCCCTTGCAACCGATGAGTGGGGCGACGGAGGTCCCAGATCACCTTCCCACCTACCTCCTCTCGCAGTGCCGGCCACTTGCCTGAGCCTCCCCCAAAATGGCTAGGATGTGGGTTCATGACCTTTGACTGAGCAGGGTCAGGACACACAATCCTGAGAGCACACAAGTGAGATTAAAAGTGCCTCTTTTCTTTCGAAAGGGAGAGAAAGGAGCCACTCCCGACTACATCGACCTCATTCAGCTTAATCCCGCCGGTCTGCGGCGTCCCTCTCACATCTTCAGACATGTAGTTATCTGGCGTCCAAGCCCCGTTTCACATTCAAAAGGTAAACGTTAGAATCGCGACATTGCACCTTGCGTCCACTTGGTAAAAACACACCAGGCTCTGCATCCTGCAAAAAGGAACTTATTGGCAAAGCTGATGATTTCTGGAATGCTAGCAGTGTCTTGGTGGATATTTTTAAAGCGTGTGTTCAGCTGAGAGAGATTTTGCTTTAGGGAGCCTGCGTGATGTGCTTTTATCTCATGAAACATGGCTGACTTAGACAGTTGCTTTTATATATATTTTTTTAGATAATTTTATGTTATTGTTACTAACATTTTGAATTAACATTTATTTTCCTAAAAAAACAGTACCAGTGTACAGCTCATGAATACAAACTTGTCACGCTGACATCTGCCATGTAAACAATAGGGCGTCTGTTTCTGCCGTAAAGTGCTAACGTTTCCAGACTCTTGAATCTTCCCCACTTAATGAACCTCCTTCACAGTATTAGCCTACTCAACACACTACACGGTTCTTTGTCAATGGAGCATACAAATTTCAGTCAATTTCAGTTCAGTTTGACCAAATCACCTGTGCTCCTTCAACTTACCCTCAGGTAAACAAAAAAACTGGCTAAAGTATACTGGCTATAGTGTACTGGCTATAGAAAGTGTTTAAAAACCTTTCAGTTTGTGCCAGATGAGCTTCCACCCAATAAAGCATTGATTCATGTAGTTTAAGTTCATATAATCCCATATGCAACTCTCCTGTGGTGTATCGGTTGACAATGACTATTTCGGTCTCATTGTTAACCAAAACAGTCATAAACCTAGGACTCAGAAGAGCTTGTGTGTCTTAGCTAGAGTCGAGACGTACCTGCTCCATGAAATGCAGAGACAACTGATAAAATACATTATTTGTACTTTCACCTCTCAACGTGTTATATTTCCTCAACAACCTATGTCTGGAAGACATAACACAACCTGTGTTGCCTGTTATTATTTATAATGGTCGCAAAAACGTATGAAGCCATCAAACAGCAATTTTAAATGGGTCCTGATATTTATGATTATTATAATCACAGATTTTAAGTATATACAAACTTCCCTGCACAGAAGACTACATCCGAACGGAAGGGCCTGAGTGTGACGTCAGCCATTTTGAGCTTTATTCACTATTTCATGCAATTCCAAATGACTGGCTGGCAAGACAGTGAAGATTTCCAGCCAGGTAAAAAAAAATGTGAGTTGCACGTATGACACGATAACTGTGGAATAGTGATTTTACCTTTTTTTTTATTTGACAGAGAAAACAGTAAGGTAAAGCACCTTGAAACTTTACACAGTTCTTTGCAAGCAGAAGTAAAGTTTTTTACAAATTATATTCAATGTAATATATATTCTGTTATATTTATCTCTAGAATAAAGTTCAAAATATATTTGAAAATTCATCAAAGGGCATATTTTCTGTTTTAACGCCATGACCATTTGAAAAGAAATCATCCCTCAATATTCCAAAAAATATATAATAGGAATGAGAAGAGCATGGAGCATTGGTGTCAGTTAACACTTGTAATAATGCATTACAGGGAACAATACAAGAACCAAGACATAACAAAAAATAAATAAATAAATAAGATTATGGCATGCGTGGTGGCCATGAAAACGTTGTAATGTGTGCCATACAATTAATATACCATGGTCAATACAGTCCTATTTAAGGTAAATGAAGCACCAACAGAATTTCTGTCAATGTCCCTCATTTGCTGGCTCTTTGTGGTTTACCTGGTATTTTGACTGTGCCCCAGTAACACGCAAATACATTCAGGCATTGGTCACAGTTCACGTAAAAAAAAAAAAAAGCACATGTGGGAGTGTGTGGCATTCAGAAATAAACATTGATATCTGGTGTGTGGAAGGCTACTTTGTTCCTTGAGAGGAAGAGGAGTCTGGTAAACGAGAATCGCCTCTTTATCTCCTTTACCTTGTGTTACCACAGTAACCTTTGTGAGAATCATGTGACCTCTTTTCCTTTCTAGAAAACATTATTAATTCAATGAAAATTTGTTATGTACTGTTATATATACTGTTCATTTTAATATTCAACTGTAGGATATAAAGGATAGTATTTTAATAAAATTCCCACCTGCAGAATGCAAACAAATGAGTTAAGGAGCATATTTAATCATGACAAGGATTGGTGCCCCAATGATAATGAGGAAAACAATTCCTCCTTGCCGGTCAGTTTTATGTAGCGCAGACATATTTACATTGTGTGCTACAATATACTGACACACATACAACATATACGGTAGCATATTAAGCTGGACTCTTCTGGACATTTTTTCTGAGAGCATTTTTAAAATGAAAAATGTTTTACCAAAAGCCAGACATTTAAAATGGTCTAACATTGCACCATCTTGTTCTAAACCTTTTCTTCTTCTTCTCATGATTATTTCGATTGGTTTTGTGGCAAAACGACTTAAAGCCACAACTGGTAATTTTTCATTCCTTAAAAAAAGGAAATGTTTGTGCTGGTGAGCTATGGGATTGAATGGCTAAATAAAATGGATGTAAACTCAAATTTCTCAGCCACTAGCAGATGTATTTCTGTTTTTTTTTTTTTTTTAATTGTTGGGTTATATTAAGAATACACAAGCAATTCATCTTTACCAAATCTGGTGTTCTCTATAAAGCTTGGTGCTGAAACAAATGCATTATCGCCTCCTAAATAAAAAATATTACTAAATAATACTGAGGGTTTTTCTAAAACCATAATTGAATTTGCAAGGTCGCATACATGATGAAAATTCTGCGTTTTGCTTGTTTAAATACATACTATATTTCAAAAATATTAAATTCACTATAATTTGTTAGATAATCCTGTACTTGATTTTTTCTCTGCATACCACTGTATTTGTACAAAACACAAAATGTCAATCTTTGAAAGTTTTAAGTAACCTACATTTTATGACAGGCAATTTAGCATATGTCAAAATAAACGTAATTGTAATTGTACTCTGACACTCTCCATGCTGAATTGTTTGGCTGTACTTCCCCAAACCTTATATACAGCTATAACAACAGTTTAATTGAAAACGTTACTTCAAAAATCGATTGCTTTGTTTTACGAGAATATTTGGAATAGATAAATTAATTAAATCGGGCATATACAGCAAATTATGCCGAAAATGATATGCAATGTTTGGAACATAAATCAAAGACCTTTCTATGAAGGTTGCACTCGTAAAATGATTATGTTTGTTACTGCCTGCTGTTTGAATTGCATTACGATACAGGTTGATTTAACGTTTTAATAAAGACGAAAAACACACGTAAGTGCTAGATTGAATGTGCCCATTGTTTGGGGTCAATGAATATTTCGGCTGAACTGTCCACGTAAAATTCTAACTCTCAGCCTGTTTCTAACATCATCCTCAGAAAAACACTCAAATTCCAACCTAATGAAGATACCTCGCCTTCCCAACATCCATCATATCCATGCGCGCACAAGACACTTCAAATATTAAACTTTTTTGTGTTTTACTTATACCAACACTTTCTAATACACAATTAAAAATATATATCGTACATTTTGAAATACTTGTGTGGTAAAATTACATTTATTTTAAATTTTACGAGCGCGACCAGGGTCGCTATTTTTCTAGACTGCGGCGGAATACTCTAGGCACATAGTTGGTATAAGAGCTCTCTCTCCGAATCGCCATTTTAAGACCCTTTCCTGTGCAGTGGAGCCGTATGCTGAGTGCTACGGCGACAGAGGAAGTGGTGTAATAGTAGTTCATATTTCCTAGAGGGTAGTTTTCAAGCGTCGTTCTTGAACATCACATCTCCGAAATACTGCTTAGAAGCCACCGACGGATACAGCGCTTTTTATCAGGTAGGTTTTGGAACCATGCTCGCTCGAATTGGCATGTTTCTATATTTGCGTAACTGTCGGTAATTTTCAATTGTGGCTATGATTCGGATTTTTGAATTGTTTTTGTTTTTAATCTGTCATGTTACCTTTTTTATTTTTGAAGTCCATGTTCTGAGTATAGATTTGACCATATACTGCGATGGTTTTACAAAATAAATCTAGTAAATGAGTGTTGCGCTTCCACCATATTAGGTACCTAACTTAATCTAACGAGATGGCTTAGGTTGACTTTAAATTCGTAAAGCCAGAAAGCAAAAATTACGTCTGATCCCGTAAGTATACGGTTGGCTTATAGCATTGGATTGGTGGCTTCTGTAGTTAAGTTTACCGCAATTTGGTGGTGAGACAAGGTGGTTATCGTTAACTAGTAACTTTTGTATTTTGGGTACTTAATACATACAACGTCACTACGAACTCATAATAATGAAGGTATTCGGTTTACTATTGTAGCCATTGATTTGGGAATCCTGCCGGCCGATAACTGCTTTTCAACGTAAACGGCATATTTTGTAAACTACTTAATTTTAACTAGTAATGGCCCTTTTCAGTTTTCTAAGCTAGTACAATCGCGTTTGTCGTTAAGTGTTCAGTTTTGTGGTGTTTGGCCAAAGAATGAGGTGCTACAGTTTGTCCGTGTCTAGATACAGCCTAAAGAAACTCGTAGTCGGGCGATTTATTCGGTAACAGTTTCCTTCGTTAAATTTGACGAAGACGGTTATGTATAGTTGGATTGTGCCTTTTCGCTTTCCAAACAAAGACAGGCCTCGGTCCAGATTAAATTCCTCCATTTTCGAAGGGAAGTCGAGGAGGAGCTTAAGTGAAATACGAGTGTTTGCAATGTTGGTAGATTGCACACTGGAAACTGAAGCTCCGACTTGGCTATTAGTGTGGGTGCTGAGGAGTAGTGGCTTTGATCTACGCTAAAACTCAATTCTGAATGGAATAGGGACTGCCCTGGAAATTACCGCCACGCACTGGTTTCCTTTAAATTCGAAAATGTACTTGTGAAACCTTTACGTCCTTGCGGTTAAAGGTCGGGCTCAAAAACACGTTGTGGATGTCGATAAACTCGCGCAGCGTTTTGCATTTCGTTTAACTTTGACAAACTCCTTGTTGGTTTACTTCCGCTGACGTGCACAGGAAGAGCAATTTCATCTGGAAAAAGCGGACTTGAGTGGAAGTTGTGCTGCTCAACGTTCCCCGTTGATGGCCTTAGTGACGAATACGTCGGAGCGTCCGTAGTAATGGTCCGTTGTCTGTTTGGATCATGCTTCTGAAAATCGCTTCGTTTTGTAGTTGGAAGCATTCAATTGGTAGGGATTGAATTGGAGTTAGTTATTTCGTTTTCCTATTTTGGATAATTGTATTTACTTAACTAGTTTAGGAACTTTTAGTCACTTATGACTGGTTAGCACGTGCCGCAGTTAATGATTGGAACGTGTTAACGGTTCAAGTGTCTGCGTCTACCACCTTTTCGCACCGGCTCCGTTGTAGGTATAAAGTGCTCTGCGCTTCTCCCGGGGAAACGTACACAGACCGTTTCTTTCCCATCACACATCTGCGATTGTACTGAGGCAGGAAAATTATTTGCAACATGTCCCTGGTTTTAATATCAGGCGCAGCATGATTTGTTTTGCTCTACGTTGTTCAGTCATGTGATTAAAGCCTAGCTCTTAAACACTTCGTTTCTATGGTTCTGCCGAAATGTTAAGAGCTTTTGATCTTGTTCATGTTTTCATTTTGCAACATGCAACACCAGCTTCCATAAGTTTGAATCTTTGGTACACAATCGCAACTGTACCCTTTCACACTTGAAGTCAAACATTCCTAACTTGTGCAAATATTAGCCAAGTGTGAATGCTTCTTGATGTGAATTTGGTGATCTTAATGCAAGCTTGTGAATTAAGTTACTGCCAAGGTATGCTTGTCTGAGAATGTTGCATACTGATTTAATTGTTGCATACATTCTTTCATAGGCCCCAACTGTGGCCTCAAGTTCATGTCATTAGTTCTCAGATGTATGTACTGGATTAGATGTAAATTGAGTGACTGGGTCTTTATAAAAAAAATGTCTCGTGGTGCTTTCCTGAAAGTGTTTGAACCTCTACCAGGCTGTTCAGTTAACGGCTCAGTGCTCTCAGCGTGTCGTTTGTTAACTAGGGGTCTGAGTGTACAGAATGTATGCCGCCGTCTGCAGTTGGCTCTTGGATTATTATTTTTTTGAGCAGGGTTGGTGTTGCTTCCCTTTGAAGATCTGGTTACAAGATTACTAACATATGTAATGGTGAGGTGCAGCTGGGTGTCTGGAAACGTATAGCCTGCTGGAAAGTCTGCAGTGCTTTATCCCCTCCACTGCCTCTAGCAGTCTTTATTTATGGTAAGGCGCCACTGAGCCTCCAGAGTGGTCTTTGTGTTTGCTCTTGTGTTAGGAATTTGTACATGGTATTGACCCTCCCAGATGAAATGTAGGAATGGCCTAGTCTGATACTGGCCTTTGAAAGTGGCGACATGTTTGCCGTTTATTTCTAACACTTCTATGTTCAAAGTCAACTGCCATGGGGGAAGTTTACTTCTTATTTACGGGCTCCAGTTCAGGGTTGCGGATGGTCTTATTCCCTAAATGTCTGGCGAGGTTGGCGTTTTCGTTGCCAATTCAACGCTTTGCTGGTGTAAATGCTATATGCCTTTGGTTATATTGCTTGACTGGTCGTTCTACACAAGTGCTATGGTTCCATTTCACATGGCTTGTATTCTTTTGGGGGGGGGGGGGGTTGTCAGATTTTTTTGCTGTTCCTTGATACTCTAAAAATGCCCATTTTGCCCAGAACGCTACTTGCAAAGGTGTGGCGAAATGGAATGCTGCAATTGTTCTCTTGGCCATTTGTGCTTAAGCCTTTTGGTGACTTCAGAGGTTTGGTTCTGTTTACAGCTGTTGCAGCACAGTTTTTTTGCCTGAGTTTGGCTCTGCACTTTCTGCCCTCTGGTATTTGTATGCTTTAAATTTTGTACCAATAACCTGGTTATTTTGGTGAATGCTAGGGATTTTAGTTTGACTGACTGGTTAATGTTGCTTGGGCAGTATTTCAAATTGAGGTTTTTGTCACATGGGCTCATTTTTATACTTTGCGTTGGCAGTTTGTCAACTGCTGATCTGCATTGCTTAAGGCAGTCATTCTCAATCTCAAGCAGTGAGTGACCATTTCATTTTTTCTAGTTAAATATGGAGGTTTGTCGACTTGACAGAAGTTGCCCGTGGCTGACTTGCAGATTGCTGTGGGGTTTCTTCTGTGAACCATAATGAATTGTGACAATGTTCAGTATTCAATGTCCTGCAAATATTGCCTTGTATATACCACTGTGGATGCGTTTAACATCTGGTTATTGACTTGTCTAGTCTAATGGTAAGATGCTTAACTACTGACATAAGTACTTAGTTTAACTTCCTGTCGCTGTTCTGCTATGGCAGGTTCTCTGTGGTTGATTGTCAGTGTAAAATGGTGAAAGCTATATGGCACTCCACGTACTTGTTTGATCATTGTGCCTTGGAGTCATCAGTTGTAGTATTTGCTTTAAAGACCTGCCGCCTGAGAACAGCTTCTGCAGTGATTGGAAGGTCTCGGTAATTGAGGTTGAAATCCTTAAAATTTACTATGGCGTTTACTGCTGTCTTGACGCTTTGGTACTGTCATTTGCCAGTTTTATAGTATTGGCCATAATATGCTTGTATTCGGGCTGATTTGTCAGCCTTGTGATCTCCTCAATGTCTAACGTCTACTCTGATTACACATGGAAGTATGTAATCGGAAGTGTTGATGCAGTGCCTTGCTGTATAATTTGGCCTTTTCCTAAATTTCCATCATTCAGCTGTATCAGTTGGGGTGTTGGAGAAACTGATAGCTGCCATCCTTGCTGTAAAGTGGCATGCTCTATTCTGATGGTAATGGTTCTCTTTTGTTAGTGGTGTTGGGTACTTAAGTCAGTCAACTACTGGGGAATTTTAGGGCTATGCCTCCTTAAGGTTAATTTAATGAGGATTGCTGTTGCTTGTATAAATCTGGCTAGATGCTCTCTAAAGAGCAGAGCTTAAATGTATTGTTAAAAGACTAGATGAATGTTGCCGTTTAAATTTGAGTTTTAAACTCATGCTCCCGTTGCCCCCTTTGGGCAAAGGACTGCAGTCCCATGGAGCTCACCTGCGGGGTTTCCCAGGGTTTGCTTGGGCATTTCTGTAGTTTTTTAGAGCTAGTGGTTGGCCTGAAACGGCCATAACCCTCCTTTTTCATGACTTGAATGCCTACAAATTGGGCTGAAGCTGGTCCTTCTTGGAATTAAAGGCAGTACTTTTTGAACGGAACTACAGATCTGGGCATAGATGTGTTTTAACCTTTTACTAAACGGTGTTTAAGGGCCTGTTAGTCTTTGGTTTGGTCAGTGTCCTAGATGGCGGTAGTGTGTTACCACTCACTTAACTGCTAGCATATGGAATTGGCCAGTTTACAAGAGGTTGCTATTGCTGCAGTCAAGTCTTAATTCTCGATGTCTAAATTCTGTCTGTAGAACAGTGCTTATTTTTACTGGTAGAGCATTCATACTTGACAAGATGTGTTAAAGTGAACTGCAGCCATTCCTGGGGTTCAGGGTGGAGATACCTTTGTGCTGCCTCCTTTGTTTTCCTTAACAAGCATTTAATTCTTGGCACCCAATTGTTAGACGACACATTAAAATACCATTTCCTGTTGAGGCTTGGTATTGTATTAGCATTGCTTCCAGTCCATCCCCCTCCTTCCATTCAATGGCTTTTGTAGTGATTATTCAGAGGTCCCAACTAGTTTTGCTGGTGTTTTAGCACTGTTTTTCTCAATTGTCAGGAATGCTGGTAACCTTAAATATCTATTATAGATTGTTTTGCCGAAGCACGGGGGGGCTTGTTCCAACTTCGATGAAAGACTTGTGACCAGGTGTGAGTCAGTTTGAGTCACATTGTACAGGGAGCATATAGGGAGGTGCAGGTGCATGCAGTGCGTTGTGTAATGGGTGGAGGTTGAAATGTCTATTTAAACCATGTGTTGTAGTCATCAAATGCATACTGTGCGATTTGTTTTTTTAGCAAAGTAACCAGTACATCCAGTGATGCATTACATATACACTAGTCATTTAGCATACCCTCTTATCCAGAGCAACATAGTTTAGGGGTTAATGTACCATAACAGATAACATGCCCTATTGTTGACTACTGTGAGAAGGATATACCTAATGCAGAGACTAGCGCTACAAAGAACATGCAATACAAAGTAAGCTTAAATATGGCAGATGAATATAACTTGGTTTATGTTAGAAATGGGTTGGCAGTGGTGCTTTTATATAAATAGCATTGCAAACGGGGTGTTAATGTTTTAATCTTTATTGGTTGGTACTGCTGTAATGTCGGTACATAAGTGTTTTTGTTCAAATGTGTGCACTAAATGTACACCGTGACATACCGACCACTATTAATCGAATTTCGTTGCCAAATTGATATTTGTAAACGTATTGACACTCAGTGTTTTAATCCAACTCAATCACAAACGGGTACAAATTAGTTTTAAACAATTAACTGCATTTTGCTTTAAGGTAAGCAGTGTGGTTTAGAATTTATACCAGCATTTGCCAAGTATTAAAGAATACGCAAACCAATGTGTCCTTTGGACGAATATCTAAACGTAGAACGCTTCCCCCCCCCCCCGCTAATGAAGGCTGTTGGTGCATGTTCATTAAGACAAGCCACCCCCTTGCATATCCAGTTTCGTTATCTCTTGGGGGAGGGGGGTTTGGTCTTGAATAATGGGAAGCGTGGTGGCCTTGAGGTGTGTGGAATTTCTCTGCAGCCACATGGCATCCCTTGCTCAGTAGGGTCTTACAGGATTATCAGACTCAGACAGATTGGGTCCCTTCGTTGTTGCTTCTGGCAGTGTCGGTTTGTTTTTGCTCTGCCTCCGTTTTCCACTTGACACCCCAGTGTTACCCACAGAATTATTTTGCACTTTTTGGTGTAGTGACATTTAAGCAGTTAACTCGGTGCTTTTCCAGTTTCACTCAGGAGACGTGTTGCCATTCTTAGTTTTTTCTTTTCTTTTCACAGATTAGGAAGCAGTGCTGGCTGAGGGTTCTGAAAGGAAGATGACTACTCAGGGTAAATTCTTTCTATATTAAGTGGTTTTTAATATGATAGTTTTGGCACTTGTTTGATCAAATTCTGTATTTAGCATTTTATGTAATGCAAAAGCTTTTTATGTTCGAGATTGTTAATACGGTTTAAGGTTTATTGCCAATTCTCTTCCTTGCTGTGTCCTTGTTACAGGATTGTCAGTTTATCGTTTAGCTTACGATTTATTTGTGGCTTGGTTCCCCAGCTGATCTAATGGAGCTTGACATGGCCATGGAGCCAGACCGCAAAGCTGCAGTCAGCCACTGGCAGCAGCAGTCCTACCTGGACTCTGGGATTCACTCCGGAGCCACCACCACAGCGCCCTCTCTAAGCGGCAAGGGGAACCCTGATGAGGAGGACATGGACAACCAGGTGCTGTACGAGTGGGAGCAGGGCTTCACCCAGTCCTTCCAACAGGACCCGCTTGGAGGTATGTTTTGTGTACCTTGCCTCTACTTGCAGTTGCTTTGCTTAGCAAAATCCTGATGGAATTATCCTGAATCTGTTGGAAAACCTTTATTTTAGTGTGCAGTGTTTTTAAACTGAACACTTGGTTTCCTCTACAAATGTTTTGGAAGTTTAATCCGACGACAGAATGTGGAGAAGTGCTCCGGCTCATTTGACTTTCGCTTCCCCATTCAGACATAGACGGACAGTATGCCATGACCAGAGCTCAGAGGGTTCGGGCGGCCATGTTTCCCGAGACCCTGGATGAGGGCATGCAGATCCCATCCACGCAGTTCGACGGAGGCCACCCCACCAACGTGCAGCGCTTGGCTGAGCCCTCTCAGATGCTGAAGCATGCCGTGGTCAACCTGATCAACTACCAGGATGACGCCGAGCTGGCCACCCGCGCCATCCCCGAGCTGACCAAGCTCCTCAACGACGAGGATCAGGTAGGACTCCTCCGGCCTGTGTGGGCACCCTGTGGCCGCGCGTCGAGGTGCGCGACGTGTGTTCACCTCAACGCGCGTTTCCCTGCAGGTGGTTGTGAACAAGGCGGCGGTGATGGTCCATCAGCTGTCCAAGAAAGAGGCCTCCCGGCATGCCATCATGCGCTCGCCCCAGATGGTGTCGGCCATCGTGCGCACCATGCAGAACACCAACGATGTGGAGACGGCCCGCTGCACCGCCGGTACCCTGCATAACCTGTCCCACCACAGAGAGGGCCTCCTCGCCATTTTCAAATCTGGGGGCATCCCTGCTCTGGTGAAAATGCTGGGGTGAGTGGCGCTTGACTTTTCAAGCTTAAATCTACATTTTCTGTATTCTGTGCATTTGTGCTAATGAATGTTGCTTTTCAGATCCCCAGTGGACTCTGTACTGTTTTACGCCATCACAACCCTCCACAACCTGCTGCTCCACCAGGAAGGTGCCAAGATGGCCGTGCGCCTTGCAGGTGGCCTGCAGAAAATGGTGGCTTTGCTCAACAAGACTAACGTCAAATTCCTCGCCATCACAACAGACTGCCTTCAAATCCTGGCTTATGGCAACCAGGAGAGCAAGGTAATTCGGCAGTCATGCTATATTTAAGCCCTGCGTGCACGCTTCGCTTTTTATAGTGCCGTTCTGACATTGTGTAATTGTCTCCCCAGCTCATTATCCTGGCCAGTGGGGGCCCCCAGGCGCTTGTGAACATCATGAGGACCTACACGTATGAGAAACTGCTGTGGACTACCAGCAGAGTGCTGAAAGTGCTGTCCGTCTGCTCCAGCAACAAGCCGGCCATTGTCGAGGCTGGTATGTTCCGTTACCACACCTTTTCTTTGGCACTCCATAACAGTGGCATTATTACAGTTTATATAGTATAGCTGTTGGGATTTAATTGTATAATGTGTAACTTTATTACAATGGTGAAGGGTATGGAGCAACTTGCTTCTGTCTGGTCACCCATGTTAAAAGATTCAAGTTATACTTCAATGTGCAGTCCAGTAAGCATTCTGTCATAACCGTGTGCCTATTGCTACAGTTTGAGATGTAAGGTGTTCCTGGTAAAATTGTTGACATGAAGTTTTATGAGCATTGTCATGTTTCAGGTGGCATGCAGGCCCTTGGACTGCATCTCACTGATCCCAGCCAGCGTCTTGTCCAAAACTGCCTTTGGACCCTCAGAAACCTGTCAGATGCTGCCACCAAGCAGGTATGTGGTCCCTTGGTTTTGCTCTGCACTAAAATGAGCCTCGACTGATGTGGCATGTAGTCTTTCTCAACCACCCCCTGGGCCTCGCATCCAGTTTACCATTTCTTACTAGGCTTTGCCAAAAACGGTTCACAAGTATTTATCAATGAAATGGCGTTTACCTATTTGCAGACATTTGACCAAGACCACCTCAACAATTGTTTGTTCTTGGTTGTGAAAGTATACAAAATTAAGTCACTGCTTGTCTTTGGCGAACAGGAAGGGATGGAAGGTTTGTTGGGAACCCTGGTCCAACTTCTGGGGTCGGACGACATCAATGTGGTGACGTGCGCTGCTGGCATCCTGTCCAACCTCACCTGCAACAACTACAAGAACAAGATGATGGTGTGCCAGGTGGGCGGCATCGAAGCCCTGGTTCGCACCGTGCTGCGTGCTGGCGACCGCGAGGACATCACAGAGCCCGCTGTCTGCGCTCTTCGCCACCTCACCAGCCGGCACCAGGATGCCGAGATGGCCCAGAATGCAGTGCGTCTGCACTACGGCCTGCCTGTGGTGGTGAAACTGCTTCACCCTCCGTCCCACTGGCCGCTTATCAAGGTAGCTAGCACCGAGCACACCTGCAGTTATGTGGGAGGGCATCGTTCTGTCGTGTCTGGTGTTGTAATTTTGCTTGCTTCCTTCCCCAGGCAACGGTTGGGTTGATCCGCAACCTAGCACTGTGTCCAGCCAATCATTCTCCCCTGCGGGAGCAGGGTGCCATTCCCAGACTGGTGCAGCTGCTGGTGAGAGCCCACCAGGACACCCAAAGACGCACCTCCATGGGGGGCACACAGCAGCAGTTTGTGGTAAGACCGGAGCTTCCTGCCTGGGGTGTCATAACGTTTTTAATTGGTTCCTGGATCAGGTAGCTTGTGTTTAACAATGAAATTGTGTAGCTTATCAGATTCACTTAAGCTCTGGTGATCATCTGTTGTGATGGTTTAGGTTTCTTTGAATTAACATCAATCTTTTGGAGGGTGTAGATCTGTAATCTTGCATACTTTTTGGAAGACATTAGTTTCCCTCACTAGAGGATGGATCCTAAATGGAAAGTGGTTCTACTTTGAGGCATCAAATTTTAAACACAGATCTTTGCTACATGCATGGCACTTTAGATATCTAGTTTTACAGAAATGATTCTGAAGTGTTCAGTAAGTTAAGGCACTAATGGCTACTTGCATCCAAGGTTTTGCACTTAACAAAACGGAAGAACCAAAACATCCTTTGCTCTCACCATGTTTTAAATTGGCCTGCTTCAGAAACCATCTATCAATATAAAATTGCCGTCTGAAATTTTACCATCGTTCGGCGATACAGCCAACTTTGAAATTGGTGTGCGGTTATCTGTTGTAATAACTAAACCCAAATCATTGTGTTAATTAGGATAGCTCTTTTCCCGAGGTTAACCATAACTCTGAAATGCAGGAGGGGGTCCGCATGGAGGAAATTGTTGAAGGCTGCACTGGTGCTCTACACATCCTGGCTAGAGACGTCCACAACAGAATTGTCATCAGAGGACTCAACACCATTCCACTCTTTGTTCAGGTAGGCATCCTTAGCGAAGTTGCCTGAAGTTCTGGCGCCTCTCCGATGGTTTCCCTGTGTACTGCAGCTGTATGTTACTGTGGACGCTCACGTCTGTCTTCACCCCTCCCCTAGCTGCTGTACTCGCCCATTGAGAACATCCAGAGGGTGGCTGCAGGAGTACTCTGTGAGCTGGCCCAGGACAAGGAGGCGGCAGAAGCCATTGAGGCAGAGGGAGCCACCGCCCCTCTTACAGAGCTGCTTCACTCCAGGAATGAGGGTGTCGGTAAGTGTCAATTGAGTGTGCTCTTAAGGGTTTGGAATGCACTCCTGTGAGGTTAAGCTGGTGTTTAAACATCTCTCCTTTTGCCCATAGCCACGTACGCCGCTGCTGTGCTATTCCGTATGTCTGAAGATAAGCCCCAGGATTATAAGAAACGCCTGTCTGTGGAGCTGACTAGTTCTCTGTTCCGGACAGAGCCCATGACCTGGAACGAGGTACTAATCTTACTAAATTCACAAGCGGTTGGGTTTAGTAGGGTTTCTGATCTCTAACCTTGCTTGGGCCTTACTGTTCCGTTGCAGACTGGAGACCTTGGCCTTGACATTGGTGCCCAGGGAGAGCCCCTCGGTTACCGCCAGGATGGTATGTAAACCATGTTTATCTGGACTGATCCACCTTTTTCCCAATGAGTACTTTTAATCTGCTAGTTCAGTGGGATTTCTTTATTACATCCAGTCTTGTCATCGGACCACCCTCAAAACGAGACCTGATTACCTGCAGTCAGCATAGATGTTTGTCATGATGCTTAAAGCTGCTTGAGAGAATTTTGGAGAATAAATGTAAACCCACTAGCCTTTAACACATCTTAACACTTATTTTCCCTTGCCTCCGCAGATCCTAGCTACCGGTCCTTCCACTCGGGATATGGGCAAGACAGCCTGGGGATTGACCCCATGATAGACCATGACATGGGAGGCCATCACCCTGGTGCAGAGTACCCAGTTGATGGTCTGCCAGACCTGGGGCATGCCCAGGACCTGATTGACAGCTTGCCCCCAGGCGACAGCAATCAGCTGGCCTGGTTTGATACCGATCTGTAAATAACTACTACTTTTTAGGTAAGGACTCAATCAAGGGAACTCTGAACGTTTTGGAAAGGATATGCCCAACACTGCTGTAGCACTAATTTCTCCAACCAAAGTGAAGTTCGTCCTTGCCATAAAGTACCCGTCAACACAACTGCCCAGAGAATCCTACTGTGTAACATCAATGTGTCCCTTTGATCCCTAATGTCACTACCATGAGGATTGGGAGGGAATCATACGTGCGCTCCTAGAATTTGGCCAAGCATCAGCATGCGTGACTTTTGTTAGCTAAGTTTGTTTTGTCCCTGGCACAATGCATGGATGTGGAGTGGTACTAGATCTAAAGCGTTTATTGGTGTTCAACAGCCTGGTTGCAACTTGACATTCACGTCTCAAATGTTTCCTTCCCCCCCCCTTCTGCGCTGCAGCTGTATCGTCTGAATGAACTTGCATTGTGATTTGGCCTGTAGAGTTGCTGGAGGTCTGGGGAGGGGGTGGGGGGGGGTGGGCTAGTATCTCGGAAAGTGCCTGACTC
>JAOYSI010036636.1:0-25215 GCA_025775065.1 Hiodon alosoides
GAGCTGACTTGCCTGTAGAAGCTCAGCCCACCTGTACTCGGAGCTGACTTGCCTGTAGAAGCTCAGCCCACCTGTACTCGGAGCTGACTTGCCTGTAGAAGCTCAGCCCACCTGTACTCGGAGCTGACTTGCCTGTAGAAGCTCAGCCCACCTGTACTCGGAGCTGACTTGCCTGTAGAAGCTCAGCCCACCTGTACTCGGAGCTGACTTGCCTGTAGAAGCTCAGCCCACCTGTACGCGGAGCTGACTTGCCTGTAGAAGCTCAGCCCACCTGTACGCGGAGCTGACTTGCCTGTAGAAGCTCAGCTTATCTTTTTAAGGATTGAGTAGAGATGGTTTAGTTCATGACACGAAAAACCAAACCCTTTAATGGTAGGGTACTGCAGTTTTAATTTAATTTAAATTTTTTTCATTTTTCTTTTTTGTTGCCAATTTTATAAAATACTTATACAAATAAGATTTAATAGAAGATATGCAGCTGATCCTTATGACTGATGCAAATTCATGTTTTCCAGTGCACATGATCTACGGGCCCCTTGATCCCGTGAACCCTCACCCTCAGTTCCTCAGTCAGTACCGGTGAGTAGTTTGTCTTCTCGGATAGACAGCAGGTTCCTTCAGGGGCAACACCTGTGTTTACAATTAAAGTGGTCTTGTAAGAGTCTCAGTTACAATTATAAATTTAGATTCTCAAAAGTAACTTTTTTTGCAATTTTTTTTTTTTCTTCATGGAAAATCATCCATAAATATTTCATCGACATTATTTTCCCCCTGCCTCCACCGGTCAATGAAATGACAGTCTGTTAGTGTTGAATATGTAATTACCCCATCACTTATTGGCTGACTGCCTAGTGCCTCCTTGCACCCCCCGACCACGAAATCACGAAAACCTAAACAAAAACACACTAGGCCAGCAATGGCTCAGCCTCAGCCATGAGATCCCCCACACAAGAGGGCACAAGCTAGCTTAGCTGATGCTAGTATCCTTTGCACTTTCTATTTAGAACGTCTGATGTCAATCAACAAGTTACAGATAAAACTGCAGTAATTATGGTAATAGCTCCGATACATTGGCCCTATATCTTTAGAATGTGACAGCAAGTTTCTTATTACTAAAAGCAAATATTCAGCAAAGCTGCAGCATCCTCAATATTAGTTTGATGGTACTCGCTAGCTTCGGTCGCAGTAGATTCATGTGGCAAGCAGTTTTGATGGCATGACCTTTACTTGCATAAGCCAACCACTTTTATGCACAGCCCTGCATGTAGTTTGCATGGTTTTCTACACAGTCTGATGAAAAATGTGCAGTGCACACACGCAGGTTTGGACTTTTTTTTAGGGACCCTCTGTGAGGAAAAATCATAAAAAAATGTCATTCCCCTTAAAAGGTGTCCTAAACTATGGCAACTCATCATTACTTGAACCCATTACTCAGTTTGAGCCATTGAAAAATAATCTGCTTCTGCGTCTTTTACCTTGTCTTACATTCCCAGGAACCTAGTTCATAGGTCGACTGTGACCGTCCTGGACGAACACATTGGTCACTACCCCCAGCTGGAAGACCCCACTGGCTTCCTCAACAGCTATCTCAACTTCATCAATTCCTTCTGAGAACCACAACTCCTCTGCACTGTCAATCATGCTCTCCCGACACTTCTGAGTGAATGACTAAGCAATATCCATGCTTTGGCAGAGTGAAGCTAGAGGATTTTTCCTCAGTTTACTCCCTGGGAAAACTGCAAGTCACGTACAAAATGTGATGTGGTTGGTAAAGGAAAGTGCCATTCATAAGCGATTTTCAAATAGTGTGGAGTGTGAGCATGCAGATTCAGCATCTTTGTGAAAGGTGACTCCTGTATTGGTTACTTGGTTACTGACATTTCACTGTCTTCCAGATGGCACTTAATTCCACTAGCAATATAGACATGCACAAATATACTAAGAATTATTGTTTTTAAACGTTATGGAAAGGCTGGTAGTCTGTAAAAGCATACTGCTGCCGGAATCTGGCCTGGCACGAATGATGAATACAAACAAGACTCAAATACACCTGAAAACTGAAGGGAAAACAGGGTAATGAGTTAACCCCGAATAACGACTTACGGAGGAGACGAGCACTGTCGAAAAATAGAATGTTTGTTTCACTGGGGATTTTTAATTACTCTAATTGTTTAGAACACTCAATTGTCCTTGCTTTAAACTGTAAGTCAAGTGTAAAAAGACAATATATTTTATGCAAATAAAGCTAGTTTTTCAGAAATCTATGAACTACCTAGAGCGGCAGATGTTATTCTGCATTTTTTTTCCTCCGCTCCACCCAGAGGGGAGCATCACATCGATGGGATTTCCTCTCTGCTCTCCCCAGAGGCGAGCTTCACCTTGATGGCGCCGCCCAGAAGCAGAGCTGAGCATCACCTTGACCCATCCTCCTCTCCACTCTGCCCATAGGCAAGGATTACATTGACGAGATTTCCTCTGCCCCGCCCATCCACCTTGGCAAGGTGCGCCAGGAATGACAGCTGTCAGTCAGCATGGGAAACGGCATCGAAATTCAACCAAAGATCACGTTGTATTGCTTTCTGTTCAATTTATTTATTTATTTTAACCCTGGAAGTGTGTTTGGTTAGACGCGTGACCCTCTCTGAAACTTTATAACCATCTACCCTGCAGGCTATTATACATATACAAAACATTTCTCATTGCTGCTTTATAGCAGGGTTTTGATTCTCAAATGTTTATTGATAAAAATATGCAGTGTAATTATGCAAATCAAATTATAACAATTAGATTGTTATGATTGTATATTATTGAAAATATATGTATTTTCAAAAAGCATCCCTGGTTGCTCAATTAGACCACTTCCCTTTCTAACCAGAAATGATGCATCCCAATCAGCCGATGTGAGAGAATGCGTTCCACTGAATGCTCAACATCATGGACATAGTCCCTCTAGGACTTCCCACACAAAGCAGTATGGAATAAAGTAGCTGTTACAAAAATTGATTTATTGATTGTTTAACTGATTAAAACAAATTCTGATTCAATATTTAAATACCTATTCTTCTGGGGGATGGAGGCGTTGAACGATTGTTCAATGTAGTCATGGAATGTGTTAGGGCTTTTATTCTACATGGTTTGGAAAGCATGCCGCATAGCTCATTCCATCTCATCTCACAGATGCTGGATAGGGTTGAGAGCTGGTGGCTGGGAAGGCCACTGCAGTACGCTTAATTTAGTGTCAAGATCCCAGAGTCATTACTGAACAATCCTAGTCTTGTGACGTGGCATTATCCTGCTGGAAAAACCCATTCACAGATTTATGCACTGCCATTAATGGATGTACCTGATGGTCCTGAGATTCTGGTTCAGAGATTTCAACGTTGCTCCACTTGTTTTTATTTTCTTTAAAAATTTCCAACGTATACAACCATTGATCAAATAGAGAGAGGGGTCATCCACCGATTTAACAAAGTACAGGAAATTATGGTTAGGAATTAACATTTGGCATTTCATCAAGATGCATGGAAAAGTCAGACTCCAAAACATAAAAGGGGGGCCAAATCTGCAAGCACTTCAAAAAATGTTCGAAAAGATTTTTTTTAAATAATTTATTTTTCATTTATTTTGTGGGAGAAAGATTTCATCAATATTAACCTGCAGCGGTAGAGTATTTACAATCCTTTTAAGCACAGCTTTTGCACTGTTAGGCACTTTTAAAATAAGTTTCTATTTTTTTTGTATTATGGCACAGTATTGTCATGGTTCCACAGTCAAACAAGGGACCCAATGTGTGCTGCAAAAACACCCAGTACCATCACACCACCACCACCAGTCTGCATTGTGGATAGCAAGTAGGATAGATCCAAAGTTGACACCAAATTCTTGTCCTCCCATGAGCGTGAAATTGCAGAAACCGGGGTTAAACAGATCAGAACGTTAGTACACTCCATTGTCCAGTGTCTTTGTTCCATAGCCCTTTCCAACCGCATTTCTCGTTTCTCTGACAGAAGATACTCCATCCGTGACAAGGTACAACAAGCATTCCAATAAGCTTTTATTTGGAAGTAGTCCACGGGAAATGTTCAAAACTGAGTCCGAAATAATGTTTGGATCAAATTGCAGACACCTCTGTTTTGGCTGTAGAGGGAGCAGTGAGCACATAAACGGATGTTCAATGTTTTGAAAACTTGAAATTTATCTCTACAGAAAGTCTGCGAATCACATTATTAAAAAATGATTGGAAAAAATGATTAGGAGTAATGAAGCAAGTTTGCTTTGCTAACGTTATCGTCATAAAATCGACGTAGTAATCTACACTGACCGTGAAACCTTTTCATGTTTTTTTCAAGATCATTGATACGCAGCATGTAGGGAATGATCTGGACAACACCTTTGTTTCACATTGTTTTGGACTTAAAATATATACTCTTCGTAATGAAAATACTAAAGAACCCAAAGCTTTATTTTTAAAAGCATCTTTTTGTAATTGAGATTCATTGTGAAATTAACTCTCTCTGCTGGCAACCGATCTTACTGGAAAATAAGACCAAGTGTATATTTTAAATATTGAATGCAACAATGAAGTTATTAATGTTCATTGAAAAAATCTATATATATTTCGAAATTTGAATCAGATGTGTTACAATTTACCCGTCACCCATTTGGATACCTGGATATTTTATATAACCATTGTTTTAGAGACCAAAAATCTGATCATTATTCCATCGATCACTGGAACACATGACCCATCACCTATGTTGACGGCTGTGAACCTCGCCTGGGTTGTGGTCTATAAAACCATTGATTAGTTTTACCCACGTAATGGAGGAAACCATCTCAGACATCAAACTCCATAGCAATCCGTCATATACGCCCCCCATGATTGATTGGAACTTTGTCATCTTCCACCTGCGGATAAAAGCAGACGCTCCACTAAGTTCCGTGAGAACAATGGGGGTGGGTGGGTAAAAAGGATCAAATGAGTTCAAGCTTTGTGATGGTTAATTGGTATATGTGCGTATTTTTAAATACTGACTGTAATAAATTTATGCTTGCACTTCACAAGTACGCTACTATTTACCAAGCACATATGATGCAGTTAGGTTTTACTAGAAAGGGTCGTGACAGCAATAGAATACAACACAGTTTATATATATATTGACCTATACATTTGCTTAGAACTGCCAAATAAAACAGTTTTTACAGAGACTTCCTTTTAGGTTGGGGAAAAAGTAGACAACTGGATAAGTCTGCTTAAATTTATTAGAGGCAATATGAGTATAAAAATAAATGGCAGCATTTTAAGGTAAAACATTATTGTAAACACGATGCGGCAACAACTATAAACATTAAGTTTTCTACTGTACATCACTAAATTGTTGTACAAGCGACACGCAGAATCAAGACAATATCTAGGGTTTAAAAGATGGTTAGTCAACATACACGCACTCAACATGTCAATAACAAGGTCATATTTCATGTTTAACATCAAGTGAAAACATAAACCCTGTTACAATAACTTAAGCACTAGCATCTAATTTCAAAACGTCAAACAGAATCTTTAGTTATATACGAAAGTTCGTGATTCTTTTCCAACAAGTGTTGTACTGTAGTACTGGAAGAAGAAAAAATCGGTCATCGTTTAGTACAGGGGGCTTTGCAAATCACTTTAACGAGTTGGATAAATTGTTGTATTGTTATTACTATTATTTAACAAATGTGCTTAAATTACAGCGACTCTCAAGCAGTCAATGCTAAGGATAAACAAAACGCCTGTGTGGAATGGGTTTAAAGAATTCATTCTAAAACAATGCCAATAGAAAAACATTCAAATAAATTAATTTTGAACGTATGGCTACCAATCTCAATTCCCCAGTGGTCTAATACAGAGGTTCTAAAACTGGGGTCCGCGGAACTCTGGGGGTCCTTAGAGACTGCGCAAACTAAGTATATTTGATAAACATTTATCAGTCAGTTTCTCAGTAGGGGGTCCGTGATTAATGTTGAAAAAGGGTCCGTCAACAAAAAAAAGTTTGAGAACCCCTGGTCTAATATATGTTACTTATTAAAGTGTGGTCAAAAGTGATACAAAATATATTAATATTGGTAGTTCTGTTGTCAGGTGAATTCTTTTTAGGCCTATTGCTAACAAACATTTGAATTTTCACTAATAAAAACAAAACTCAAAAAAGTGGGAAAGTAAAAGAATGCCGGTATTATAACCAAAGAGTTAAATATACTGCACGCCAAAATCAAATATTCACTTCCGTTTTCCAATTAGTGCCATCAAGCGTGCATTGTCGGCGGCCTTGGCGCGTAGGTTTTTGGCTTTTGCAATGTTGAAGAGAATGTTCATGATGTTGGTAGGCACGTCGAGGGAGAGGGTTAACTTTGCCCGTCGATCACTCTTTGCGCTGTTCTGATACATCTTACCCCTCAGCTGAGTCTGGGTGAGGTACTTGTAGCCAGAGGCGGGAAACGTCCTTTTCTCTCGAGACTCGACAGAGGACCCTGTGTCCTGGGGAATATCGAAGAAGCCCCGACCATCAGATAACGAATCTCCCGGGAGCCCACTCTTCTTGCCCACGGAGAGCGCGTCGTTGTCGCACAAGAGGTTAGATTCGCTCTCATATAGTCTGAAGCAGAGACTGTAGGTCGGGGCACACAGGACTGCGAGAACGAGCAGGGGTTTAATGTAGAACAGCATTCTGTCCTGTCGGCTGTAAAAAAAAAAACAAATGAAGGTGCGACTAACAAAGTTAGTGATATTTTGTTTAGTATATGGTTAATATAGAGGTATTGCGGGACAAATACTTTTAAAACAAATACTCAATTTAATAACTTCATTATTAAAACAGGTGTTTCTAAAAGGCAAACTTTAAAATTATACAGTGATTTGACAAACCGCTGGGAAGCGTTAGAATTCCCGATTACAAAAGTAGCTCCGTAAAGGTACGTTTTTCATGAGGCAAAGGTGTCTGCACTAGTCTCTGTTTTCTCACGAAAGATACAAAAATATTAAGAGCAAACCAGCACCCGCCCCGAGACCGAGATATTTTAGCCATTCAGCCGTAGTACTTTCCGACCCACTTATGCGGGCAAGTCGGGAGGTGCAAAGAACAAACACCATGTTCCTCTGTCTTACGCTACGAGACTGAACAGTCGCGATTGCAAAGACAAACCAGACAGTGAGCGACATAAAACCTGATCCGATTTTTTAGTTCTAAGGCAGCTATTGTGCGACGTGTAATTACCATTCCTTTTAAATCCACATGACCTAAATAACCGGTAAATATGCAAGAAGCAACAGACACCTTGGTAAACGTCTATATTTTTATCTTTGCCTGTATTATTTTGACTTATTATTTTGATAGATATAGAAAATAGAATTGTTGAATTTGAATTTGAATATGAAATGTGTCCCGCTGACGTGACACTGCAGAGAATCAATTTATCTTAAACAACACACTGTTTTGGACTTTGAATAAAACTTATTTTTGTATTTCGATATCAAATGATCGATTTCATATGAATTAGAAAAAATAACTTTGAGTTTAACTTTTTGTGATTGTTAAGGGTTAGTGGAAAATATTCCAATCGACTAAAATTTACTATGAATATTTTGTCATTATATTCTGTAATTAAAATATATGGTAAATTTAATTTAAAAAATGCCTTAATATAACATCTTTAAATAATTAATAAAAACGGAAAACGTTCCACAATAGCCACTGTTTTCTTTACACAAGATACCTTTGAAATGTTTTGGCAGACTTTGCCAAACATACATTAAGTAGCATCTTATTATTGCGGGTATAAAACTAAAACAACTTTAGTTTTTGTTGACAGGTAGAACTATAAAAAAATATATATATAAAAAATACTATAAAATAGCCTTTTATAATACTATAGCCTGCTACGGATACAAATAACAGAACTTACCCAGTTCCTAGAGTTTATGTAGATTACACAATTTTAGCAATGTAGCCAAGTTTTTCTTTATAAAGAAAAAAACGAATATAGAAGTTACTTTTATAGTTCCGCCCTGAAGAGAAATTCGTCTTTGGTGTTTTTGGATACCTCTTCCATTCTTTATAACCGTCTGGTCACGGGATTAGATCGCAATTCTATACGAACTGAATTGATTTAGAAGAGTCAATGTAGTCTTACGCACGCCAACGTCATAGTTTTGACATATTTTACCATTAGAGAGCAATGAAGATGGGCGGGTTCTTCGAAACCGATGGCTCACTGCCTGTTCTAGTCGTTTTAATGCTTTCATATACCTTTTCTTTTTATGTCTGTAAAGCGCACGCACCATATGGCAGAACCTTTCTGACTACAGAACTATAGACAGCTCCCAGTGCGATCTGGAATTCGCGGATGACCAATCACAATTATTACTTATAACATAATTATAAAACCAAAATACACTTACTAGATATATCAATTCGCAATTAATCAATCGGAAAATTTCCACATACAGTATGTATAATAAATCTTGAAAACATTTTTTGGTTACGACTATGGGGAACTTAATTTGCTTTGGAAAAACGAGTTGTATTATTATTATTGTTTAATGTGTCACTGTTTTTAAGCTGCAACGTTTAATTTTGAACCATTGAGTAAGCAATGCAGTATTACAGTATTAGCCTATTTGGAAGGACACCACTTTACCAACTGTAATCCCTTTCAAGTAAAATTCTGGTGGCCTTTTGGGAAAGCCAGTTAATTATTCGAAAACACTTGGTGATTTAAGTTATGACGTGGTACACCCCTTTGTTGTCAGACTTCGGTAGCATTTTGGAGACGAAAGAACAACTCGAAATTAATTAAGGACTAGGGACCCTAGACACCTGAAACATTAAAACCAACTAATCAAATGTAACCGACAATAAATTAAACAACAGGTTACACTTGTACACTATTTTTAATATATTTAATACAATTATATAAAGTCTCTAGTTTTTAAAGAACTACGCACATAGAACCAAAATAAAATGTCTGTCATGCATGTCATTGTGTGCCATGGCACCCATCTGATATCGGCTACAATCAAATGCTCAGAACAGAATGAAGTTAAAAATAAGACATTCAAAAACTAAGAAGAAAGGTTATACAACCCCGTATTCTGAGAATCGGAAAGGAACTCAAATTAAAACCCCAGATGCAAGTAAATCTGTAATGATGTCTTATGATTTGGCCTCTGACGGAGTAACCACAGCCTGGAAAGTGTTTTACTCACGTGTGCATGTTGACTGATGTTGACCCATGTCTGTACAAAGAGCTTTTGTTTAAAAGAAACCAATGTAAGTTTGTATTTAAATGGTCAGTTTTGCTTTTGCTTTGCTTCCTCATTTTCAATAAGCAATTAATGCTGTGTATTACCAGAGCTACCTGATGAAATAACTTAATTTTCCTTGAGTTTAATCTGTCAAGCACTTCAGGAATACAATAGGCTACAATAGGCTTCTTGGTGCATAGAGTGTTTCCTGCTGTTTGGAATCCATCTTGCACCGCCTGTGTAATACATGGACCTATTGGCTCCTGAGAGCCTCAGACATTCACCCAAGGTCGGCCTGGGGTAGGGTGGGCTCAGCGTCTCCTGGGGTAGGGTGGGCCGAGCGCCGCCTGGGGTAGGGTGAGCTGAGAGCCTCCTGGTGTAGGGTCAGCTGAGCGCTTCCTGAGGGAGGCTGGCTTAGGTTGGCCTGTTGTAGAGAGGGCTGAGCCCCTCCTGTGGTAGGGTGGGCTCAGCACTTTCTAAGGAAGGTTGGGAAAATGTTGGCCTGGAGTAGGGTGGGATGAGCGCTTCCTGAGGAAGGGTGGGCACAGCTCGGTCTGGGGTAGGGTGGGCTCATGTCGGCTTGGGATAGGGTGGGCTCAGGTTGGTCTGGGATGGGGGGGCTGAGGTTGGCCTGGGGTAGGGTAGGCTGAGGTTGGCCTGGGCTACGGTGGGCTCAGGTCGGCCTGAGTTGTTCTCTTGAAGGAACCACTGGCTCGTTGCACTGTAGTTGCTGGGTTTCTCACTAGTAGAATTAATTGGTGATTCCTATATGGAAATATATTCCTATATTTTATCCAAATAAAATAGTTTCTTCACAAAAAAATATATATATTTGAATAGTTGCATTGCATTTATCTTGATTGTATTGATCTTGATTATTACAGAATTATTTACAGCATCAATACTACACTAGACAAAATTAATCAATTAATCTCAATTAATAAACAACCAGTATTGAACACGCCTTACACACCATATATTTAAACTAACACAGCTAAGTCAATAATGGCACCCTAGGCCACCTGACTATGCCCAGTCTCTTCTGATTTTGGAAGCTAAGCAAGGCTGGGCCTGGTTAGTACTTGGATGGGAAACCATCTAGAAAGACCAGGTGCTGTACGCTCCTCTGCCTTGGGTCTGCAATCCAGCAGTCTCTGAGCCAGTCCCAAGCCTGGATAAAAGAGGAGGGTCGACCGGATGGGTGCAGATACACTGGTTGTAAAGCATAAAGATGTTTGAAATTCGAAGCATGAACTGCTTTGTGCCCATGGATCTTGAGAAGAGAAAAAGAAGTCAATAATATTTGTATGGTGAGTTTAGGATTACTGATACTCTTTCAAGTAAAAGTGTCCAGTGATATCCATCCATTATTTCTGCAAATATTTAAAAAATCCAAACAATTACAATATTACTGAATTACTGAATTATTTACAGAAATTTAAAAAGAAAAAAAGAAAAAAAGTTCTCAAATAGTGTTTTCTTGATTGGCAGATCATCGTTCACCTCCCATGCTCAGAATCTGTGATGAGACACAAAGAGCGAAGAGCCATCTTTATTGACCTGCTTCCTTTATAATACAACAGGACGAACTGTAAAAACTTGTAAAAATCACACAAGGGGTCCATGCAAGCCCCTTTCACTCAGCATGCGACTCTCGTTTGCCTTTGCTGTCTCTTCTATAGTCAATCTCTCATCACTGTCATGACACAAAATGGCAGGTCTTACAACACAAACACATATTAAACTAGCAGTGAGTGGCGTGTCTCTTAGCCTATAAACATTCCCTATCACACGCTTCACCTGGCCATCCTGACTGGTTCCCAAATTCCCCTGTCCCTCCCACATGTCCTCTGGCAGTCCTGATTGGTTTATGTACCTTTCCTCCTTCTCCTACATCTCCTCTCACAGTCAAGCTTGGTGGTGAATTGGTTGTGGTTCCCACCACAGCCTCCATAGATAAACGGCCTGCAGTCCCCGGACTTGGCGTGATGGTACCAGAGAAGAACATACTCGCCGCATGAACCCTCAGACATAGGCACAAGGCAGGGATCAGAGGTCAGATCTGTGCAGAGTAGGAAAACAATCCGTTACAAACAGCAGTTAACAGACACACAGAAGCAGACAAAAAAATATCCTCCAGTTCATTACAATGCAACTTTGTGTTCTCATCCTGCCTTTCCTTTCTAGGCTCCCTGTCTCCCCTCTCTCTCACAGATTAATAAGAGCAGACTCCCGGTCCCTCCTCTGTATCACAGATTAATATGAGCAGGCTCCCTGTCTATCCTCACTTTCAGATTAATAAAACCAGGCTCCCTGTCTCTCTTTTCTATCACAGAATAATACTGACCAGGCTCCCTGTCTCTCCTCTCTATCACAGATTAATATGAGCAGGCTCCCTGTCTCTCCTCTCCATCACAGATTAATAAAACCAGGCTCCCGTCCCTCCTCTCTATCACAGATTAATATGAGCAGGCTCCCTGTCTCTCCTCTCCATCACAGATTAGTAAAACCAGGCTCCCGTCCCTCCTCTCTATCACAGAGGGAACACAGTGGATGATAAAACGTAAGTGATTTTCTGAACCCCATTTGTGTAACTGAAGAGGGGCCTTTCTCCTCCCTCAACTGTCTGCCATGTTTCTGAATTGGAGGAATAAAATAATGAAATGGGCAAATGGGATCAACCGTGGTGTCAGTTGCCTTTCTCTGTACATCTGAAATGTCCGCTACAGGTTCCACTCCAAGTTTTCCTCCTGTATAAACTTAATCCCTGACGGGGGCATCATTTCATAAACAGTAGTCAAAGAGCTAAAGCAAAAACGCTCTATTCACTCAACAGGATTGAGAGCGCCAGGCTTTGAACCCTGACCTGAAACACGCCACAGGGGAGCAAATATTCTAAAGAATATTTCTCTCAATTAAACTCTCCATAAGTTAATTCTGTCACATCCTTCTTTAACCCCAGTACCAGCAAGATACTAATGCGGAATTTCTCTGGCATTCCGGTTTGCACTGATGAAACCCTAACACAATGGGCTGAACATTTAGAAAGTTCAGAATGTTCGCCAGAGAGCCCTTAAGTGGGTAAATCCTGGGGGAATTTAAAAGAGAAGCAACTCTGCCACGATGATGACGAAGGCTTTGAATCCCGCACATTAAAGGCATGCGTGCAGATCCTCATCCCTTTGATTTGGTTGATTGAATATTACCCTCACCCACGTAATGATGTGTTACCCTTGAGTAGGAGGCTATGTTCAGCTTTGACACGCCTCTCCATCTCTCTGGTGACCTAAATTAGGAAACTTTAATTGTGTCTCTCGGAATTAGTCAATATAGCTTTCAAGATTTAAGAGGACAGGTTTAGATGAGGCAGGATTCTGTTACGTTTCTCTGGGGAAACTAAAATACATACAGCATTGATCAGTCCTTATTAACAATAAGATAATTATCTACCAGTTAAGGACATGCTGAGGGAAAAAAAACAAATTCAATGAGAGGCTAGATCTTGATTGCCTGAGATATGATTTATTCAGCTTTTAGACTACGTTGTGCAGATAACCATGAAACCATTCCACCAAAGATCCGATATAGGCAGTATTATTGGATGAGCACAATTTTCTACCAGGACTTTCCAAACTATCTGAAGTTGACTTCTACAGTCACATTACTATAGCCTTTAGCAGCAAATGGTAACTAGCTTACTAGTGAGGTTGCTGAAGGACAGGGCCAGGTCCTGTTTGAGGACTGAGGAGAGAAATTTAGGTCTCTCTTTCTCCTCATCATCCTCCTTTTCTTCTTTAGACAGGCTGAGGGAGAGACCCATGTTCCATCCTTCGTCATCCTTGCTCATCACTATACTCTCGGCATCTGGGTCCACTGAGTTCACCACCAGCAGGAATTCCTTTCCTGAAACGGCACACAGCATTTACTGACACCTGTGACCTGGGGCAACAAAATTATAGTTATAGAGTTATAGTTATTTTGGTCACTGCGATGCAAAAATACTCTACCTCCTTCTTTACATGGCCACATCATCATTCAATTCAAATCTAAATCCACCATTTCAGCTCAGGAGAGTTAGCTGCAAACTCTGGCTGGGACAAAATCAAAGCTTACACATTTGTAAGTATAATTTGTAAGTATCTTATTTCCTCAACTCATAAAAAGAAAAATCTGTTAACTGTACTTATGTAAAGTGCAATTTCCGGTTTTTCAAACACCAAAGCATTTCCTTTTTGTGATAGGCATTTCAGTGATGATCTCTGGTACAGTCCTGCCATATGAAATGTGTTAATCCAGCAACATGAACTAATGACTGCTGTTTATCCACATGGCTCCTTTAGGTGTCATGAAAGATAGTTATGCAATGTAGGTAGCTTAAACCATGGTAAACCTGATAAAAAATAAAAACAGGGCATGCAAAGTGAGTGACTTCCCACAAAGTCCCAGATCTGGCTGCAGTTCTTCACTCTCCAGTGGAAGGTGGGACTCCTAGAGGCTTTATCCAAGCAGTGGGTGCTCTATAACAGAACTGGACTCTCTTTCTCTCTCTCTCAAACACACACACACACACACACATATCTCACCACATTTCTCTATCACTTCCTGGGTCACCAGCTCCTTCATTTCCTCCACCTGCAGGATGAGGAAAACAGGAGAATACCTCACTCCTTTCACAGAATCCTAGAATACCTACAGAGAGGAAGCCTACTGAGAGCCCTGGGTCTCGTGGGCCAGAGTGGGAACCTACAGAGAGGAAACCTACAGACAGCCCTAGGTCTTGTGGGCCAGAGAGAGAACATACAGAGAGGGAACAAACAGAGAGCCCTGGGTCTCGTGGGCCAGGGAGGGAGCCTACAGAGAGGAAACATACAGAGAGGGAACCTACAGAGAGCCCTGGGTCTCCTTTCTCCCCTTTGCGACCCTCTGGTCCAGCCTCCCCCTATGGAAGACACAGACACAGCATACAGTATACAATAGATTAGTGAACAGAGCATTGAACAGACCAGTCAACTTTGCAATATATGTAGAGTATTATACAGACCCATTTTCAGGGCACATTACAGACCAATGTATAGATTAAAGACCAATAAATGGATTAGTTTGCCAACCTAATCTATAGACCTGTGCACAGGCTAATCTATAGATCTGTGTACAAATCAATGTACAGAGTAGTTTACGGAGCAGTCTACAGCTACAGAGTTTATTGTGAAGTGCCAACTTATACCCCATAAACTCAACTTACATCAGCTCCCATCTGGCCTGGGTTTCCTGGGGACCCTCTTGTGCATGGCTTCCCTCTGCCTCGTCTACCCCTCTCCCCCTGGGGAATCAAACAAAGGACACCTCAGAACTGTACATACACAGACGCACAGTCAGACAGAGACACACACATGCACACAGTCAGACAGACATGCATGTAATGCAACAAACACAATGCAATCCTTTTAAAGTGTGTGGATAATATGTCACACTTGTGTGGAAATTCTTAGTCAAATGAATTCTCCCTCATTGTTTAAACAGAAAAACAAGAAAACACAATTGCCTGACTACAATAATGTTTCTTCTTGATAAATACTTTAATACTATAAATACTTTATTTAGCAAACCAGACTGCTGAGTGTGGATGGCATTTACATGAGCCAACCCCGAGAGCCCCAATCAGCTTAGAAATAGCACCTTTCCAGTCTATTCATTAGGCCCTCCTCCTCCCACTCCGTTGCTATACTTAGAGTTGGTGCCACTGAACTAGATCAATCATCCAGTCTGCCATGGACTGAAATGAAACAAACAGCATAAAAGCTTTTGGAACTTTTTTCTATTTACTGTGAGAGGGTGTTTCTGGGCAGTCACTGTGCCTGTGAGAGGGTGATTCTGGGCAGTCACTCTATCTGTGAGGGGGTGTTTCTGGGCAGTCACTGTGTCTGTGAGGGGGTGTTTCTGGGCGGTCACTGAGCCTGTGAGAGGGTGATTCTGGGCGGTCACTGTGTCTGTGAGGGGGTGTTTCTGGGCGGTCACTGTGTCTGTGGGGGGTGTTTCTGGGCAGTCACTGTGTCTGAGGGGGAGATTCTGGGGGGTCACTGTGTAAGGTGCCGTTTCTGGACGGTCGCTGTGTGTGGTGTGTTTGACACCTTCATAACTGGAGGCAGACCTTGGGCCCTGTGTCCCCGGTGGGCCCAGCAAGACCAGGAGCCCCTCTGTCTCCACCTTTCCCGGCACTCCCGGCAGAACCTTTAAATCCAGGGAAGCCAGGAAATCCAGTAGCGCCCTGAAGTGGCGGGAGAAGAGTGTGAGAAGGAAAACCGCTTAAAAAACATTTGATTCGCTTTGTAGGCAGGGACGTGTTTCCTTCTGCCCTGCGCTCATTGATAATCATGGGGAGGTATTAAAGTCATAGGCCACAGAACAGATTTTTTTAGTAAGGGGGTCATTCATGTCGCCACGAACACCAACAATATTGATAGAGTTTATGACTATATGATAGTGAGTGCTTCCCAATACAACATAGGGCACAGGCTGATTAAGTTAGGGTTAGGGTCAGGGCTAGTTAAAACATATTTTCTAAAGTTCCTCTCTGTGTTTCTGGACCTCTTGGGAAATGTTTGCAAAGGTAAAAATGCTACCCAGGTGAGATGTTACACACTATTTCAATACTACTCAGATGAGATGCTACCCACTTTGTGTATACTATAACTCAGGTGAGCTGCTAAAAAACTCTTTCCTTTGTAAAAGGAGATAAGAGAATATCAGCTTTGTCCTCCGACATCACATAGGTGAGAGGCCTCCCACCTTTTCTCCCTTCTGGCCCGGTGATCCGGGAGTTCCATTCACTCCATCGTTCCCCTTTTCACCCTAATAATCAACAGAAACACTTAACCTTAAATGCACAAAAAACTGTAAAGTTGGAATATTGGCAGACAGTAAAAAATGGCTCCTTTCAATCATTCAGTTGCAAATATAGCCCTTTGAAATGATGATATATTCTGAGCACTTTGTATTAGATAAGGACAGAAAACAGTTAATATCTGAATATAAATGTGAACCAGATATTAGCCTGTATCAGGTGGGCTCAAAATGAGACACAAAGGTAATGTTATTTTGCCAACAGCATGCAGCAAATTTCCTCAAAGGTTACAGGATTTCCTCATTGAGTTATACTTTGAAATATATGGTAATCCTTTTAAACGAAAGTTTAATATAACTAGGGTTGGCACCCATTGCACATCCATTACCATAGGAAGAGAGGGAGACCAGATTTATGAAAGAATAAAGAAAAATGTAACCACCCAAATGACTTGGGCCTGTTTTTCTAGAATGTGCATGTGTTTTAAGGAGAGCTGAGAGAGTGAAGGATTGATAAATGTATAAAACCAATATTTTTGTCTATGTCAGTGAGTGGAAAGTGTGTGCATAGTGTGTGCCAGTATGTGTGAGAGTATGTTATTGAAATGTGTGTGTGCATTTGTGGTTTAGTGTGAGAGTATGTTATTGGAATGTGTGTGTGCGTGTGTCGTTAATTGTGAGAGTTTGTTAGTGGAATGTGTGTGTGCGTGTGTAGATAATTGTAAGAGCATGTTAGTAGAATTTGTGTGCATGTATGGTTAATTGTGAGACTGTGTTAGTGGAATGTGTGTGTGTTTGTGTGTGTGTGTCTGTGTGTCTGTGTGTGGCTAAGTGCGAGAGTTTGTTAGTGGAATGCAAACACTGTAAGACACGTTTCCACTTCCTTACATTTGAGTCTTCTGCAGGGTGGAGGGTGGAGTTTGGAGTTGTGAAGGGTGGCATGTGGAGTTTGGGGTCATTAAAGCGAATCACTTCAGAGTATAACAGCAGAACCTTGCCTAGCTCGGTTACTCATTGAGTTCCATTATCACCAGTTTGTGTTTCTACGCCTCTTTTCTCTG
Source organism: Hiodon alosoides (assembly GCA_025775065.1). Taxonomy (NCBI): domain Eukaryota; kingdom Metazoa; phylum Chordata; class Actinopteri; order Hiodontiformes; family Hiodontidae; genus Hiodon; species Hiodon alosoides. Next base: position 17,185 of record JAOYSI010036636.1, read on the forward strand.
ATGATGTCTCTGCTGATCCCATTGTAGAGATTCAGACTGCCACTCACCTTCAGTCCTGGCGTCCCATGGAGGCCAGGGGAACCGGGGTTCCCAAGGGACCCTGTGTCCCCCTGAATTAAATGCATTGTGTCAACACTGTACAACACAGAACTGCAAAACACAACACTGTACACCACAACACTGTATAAAACAGCACTGTACTACACTTTACAACACAACGCTGTAAATCCCTGTAAAACACTGTAAAACACTATACAAACCCACAACAGAAATCAATGTGACAACAAACAGACAAGTCCTTTACACAAACAGACACTCTGTTAGACAAGCTGTGTAAGTTGCTTTGGATAAAAAGCAACTAAATTGTCATTTTGACAATTTATCCCGTTTTGACTTATTGTTCATGCTAAACTTTGCTAGGCTCAGCTTTGTACAGTGTGTTATTTATTTTTTGTTTGCTTTCCAGAACCACAAATTTTTGCTACACATCCTCACACCCTCCACTTACCAACACAAACTTTTCATCTCCTTTTCCCATGTTCCTGTTCCCACCATCAACCCCCACCTACAACAAAGTCTTTCCAAACTGATACCTGTTATTTGTTCTGATAGGCAACCCTTGGTGACAGCGAACTCACTATTATTACCATCAGTAGTAGCAGTAGAAATGATGAGTGACATACATGCTTTATCCAAATGGAAGATAAATACTACAGCTACTTAAGCATTGCCACTTCATTTCCATATTAACTAAGGCACTACACCACTCAGAATATCTGCTTATGAAACAATAACTTTCTGGTGAATACTTCAACCATTACACCACACCAAATACCTGCATATGAAACAATACATTTCTGGTGTATACTTCAACCACTACACCACACAAAATACCTACATGTGAAACATTAAAATTCTGGTATCTACTTTAACCGCTACACTGGATAGCAAGTGGTCCGTGTTACTAGTGACATTGACATTTTATCCTCACCTTTTCCCCATCCAATCCAATGGCTCCTGAACGTCCTGGAAGACCTCTGAACCCCTGCATTGGGATAGGTAGCAGGTGCATCATACAAGTGTATGAGGTTCCGGCTATAAAGTAAGATCCACTTAAATTAAATCAGAACAAAATTGGTACCTTTATTGCACCAATAAAGTAAAGGTTTTGACCCTTTAATATAATGATATGTCCACAGTCTCAGCCTGTTGGTAAGGGTGCACCTTAAGTTGTCTGTCAGTCCCAGCCTGTCTGTGAGTGTGCGTCTCACTGCCTGTCAGTCCCAGCCTGTCTGTGAGTGTGCGTCTCACTGCCTGTCAATCCAAGCCTGTCTGTTAGTGTGTCCAACAGGCTGCCTGTCAGTCCCAGACTTCATGCCAGAAAAGAATCTTGTAAAAAGATACAGCCTACAAAAAACTTGGTTCCTGCAGCTTCCTGCAGCAAAAAAGATCCCGCAGTTTAAACCAGTACCTTTTCTCCTTTCTCTCCCGAGTCACCCAAAAGGCCCTGCTCCCCCATGTCGCCCTGCAGACAAACACAACAAAACTTAGGAGAATAATTATATAAAACCGAAGCCAAGTAGTTGAGCATAAAGTTTAAAAATAATGTTGAAATAAGGAAACAATTAGACAAGCATCAAGGAAGAACCAGTTAATGACTTGTCTGTCATTAGTTTGCCTGTCTCTGTTTATTAGTCTGTTGTCAGTTACGGGTCACCTTGTTGCCCTTTTCACCCTGAAGGCCACTGTCTCCTTTCACGCCCTTAACCCCGTCTAGGCCGTTCTTACCATGATGTCCCTTGGAGAAATACCAACCAATCAGGAACAAGCATGTAACAAAGCAGACCCATTGTGACATTACTGAGGGAAAGGTGGGCCTTGTTTATGCTCAGAAGCATTCAACACCCATTTCTGGATAATTGAGGTATCAATGCATTTTATCCAGTCTTAACAAAGTCGGAAAAACTTTTTTACAGAAACTAAAGAATTTAACATTTATTTAAAAAAGATATACATATCAGCACAATGGATCATAGATTGACCAATATCTTTTTTAGCAGGTGTTTTCACTTAGGCTCTGAGTTATATTTGAGGATTTTAGTGCATAAATTGTCCCTTATGGCATCATTAAATAGAAAAAGTTCAATTTCACATGGAATTTTAAATAAGATTTTAGTTATGATATCTTTGGAAGGAGGCCTACCACTTCTCCATCAATGCCTGGTTCTCCGGGGTCACCCTGTGAACAGTAAATCCCAGGTCAGACAAAGATATTCTGTATGTTTATCTCTGTGACCTCGCACTGTTGTTAGGACTCAACATCACAACCTCACTATCTTTAGGGCCTTTGGATTGGGGGTTCCAACTCCATTCAACAAGACTTAGTCATTCTGTTCCAGTCCAGAACAAATTAAAAGAAGTGCATAGAGTCAGGTTCAACAGAGCCAGCAGGATTATAAACTCATTATCAGAGGACATTCTCTAGCGTTTAGTTCTTGGTAAAGATGAATCCTGGTTTAACGTCTGACCTTTTGCCCAACAGGGCCCCTGGCTCCAAAGGGCCCCATGGCACCTTTGGCCCCCGGCTCTCCCTTCGGTCCCTTTGGATAGAAAGAACATGACAAAAATTAACCAGAGACACACTAATGTGCCTGGAGCATTCACTCTGATTAACAGTGTTTCTAATTTACCTTACAGGATTTGTGCCATCTATCATGTTGTTTCGTTGACACCTTGACGTGTTGTATTTCTTCATTAACATATTCATATTATCATATTGATAATCATATTCGCATAATGAATCTAGATTAAAATAGGACCTAAGGTCATTTTTATAATTAGACTATATACATTTTTCATTTTTCATTTGACCTTGACCTCGATCCATGTCTCTTTCAATTCGAATCATTCAGAAACATACTTTCAGCTCATGATCAATTGTTCAGAAAATTACTTTCACTCCTGGGGGCCCATCTTCTCCCTTCTCTCCTTTCTCTCCTTCAAAGCCGGGGGGGCCTCTGTCACCCTAAAAAGCCACAGTCTCTGAACCCGCAGATAGCTTGCAGACAGAATGTGCCCACAATCTCTGAACCTGCAGATAGCTTGTAGATAAAATGTGCCCACTGTCTCTGAATCTGCAGATAGCTTGCAGATAGAATGTAGCCACAGTCTCTGAACCTGCAGAATGCTTGCAGATAGAATGTACCCACATTCTCTGAACCTGCAGATAGCTTGCAGACAGAATGTACCCACTGTCTATGAACCTGCAGATGGCTTGCATACAGAATGCACCAATGCATTCATTCTTTACAAATCTTTCTCTTTTCTTTGAAAACCACTGCAATGATTTTTAGGCGTCACATAGATAACATACTGGCATCTTTGGACACACAAAGGGTACGTCTTTCCCAGCTTATTACTTCTCACGATTTCTCACCACTGCCCCCTTGTGACCTTTGTATCCATGGGGCCCTGGAGTCATCAGGGGGCTTCCCTGCAAGAGAACAATGAGGGAATTAAGCACACAAAATTTCTACTTTTGGGTGAAAACCAAGACTAATTTTGTCTCTTACCTTTTCTCCTCTGTCCCCTGCCAGGCCACGGTCACCCTGCAAAAGAGAAATTAATGTTCAGAACTTCACAGGATGTTCCAGGAGTGAAAAAGTGAGAGAGTGAAAGTAAATGGCCTTGCTTTTCATCACTGATTAAACTCGCACTACCCACCTGTTTAGCAGGCATTCTTTAGACATAATGAGACCAGAGAAAAAAACAGCCACTGGGACACAGGACAGAACAGTTAATTGGCACAACCCGGACTGCTCTACAGGGTCTTAAATATTGTGACTCTCTAAGTGCAATAATAATAATAAACCTGGTGGTCAAAAGAATCCAGCATTAGTTCTATGGTGAGTCACACATTAATAGTTAATTCTCAGTGGAATAAAAAGTACTTTGAAAACGGAAGACTAGGAAAGTGTTTTAGTCGGTGCACCAGATATACACAGACTAAGGAGACGAACCCATGTCGCTGATGGAAAAATGATCAGGTTTATCAAATCAAACACTTCATCTGAGGTATAATTTTTCTGAATGTGATATGCTTGCAGTTAAGAAATACTGTCTCTATGTCTGCTGCCAGCACTGTGAGGACAGTGACGTGTGTACGTCTGCAGCTCGCGCTGTGAGAACAGTGATGTTTGTACGTCTGCAGCTCGCGCTGTGAGGACAGAGGCATTTGTACGTCTGCCGCCAGCACTGTGAGGACAGAGGCATTTGTACGTCTGTAGGCGGCGCTGTGAGGACAGTGGCGTTTGCACGTCTGTAGCTGGCGCTGTGAGAACAGTGACGTTTGTACGTCTGTAGCTGGTGCTGTGAGGACAGTGGCGTTTGTACGTCTGTAGCTGTTGCTGTGAGGACAGTGACGTTTGAATGTCTGTAGCTGGTGCTGTGAGGACAGTGATGTTTGTACGTCTGTAGCTGGTGCTGTGAGGACAGTGACGTTTGTACGTCTGTAGCTAGTGCTGTGAGGAGAGTGACGTTTGTACGTCTGTAGCTAGCGCTGTGAGGACAGTGACGTGTGTAGGACTGCAGTTTGCGCTGTGAGGACAGTGACGTTTGTATGTCTGTAGCTGGCGCTATGAGGACAGTGACGTGTGTTGGACTACAGTTTGCGCTGTGAGGACAGTGACATTTGTACGTCTGTAGCTGGCGCTGTGAGGACAGTGGCGTTTGTACGTCTGTAACTGGTGCTGTGAGGACAGTGACGTTTGTACGTCTGTAGCTAGCGCTGTGAGGACAGTGACAGTGAAGAGTGGACCCTCTTAAACTCTAAACAGCGAGAAATTCAGAGCATTTGAAAGGAACAATTGAAAAGTCTGCATAGAAAGCTTAAATACTAGCAGAGGAATTATTAAAAAGCCACTCAGGGCCTCCCTAGTGACTCAATTGGTTAAAGCACCCGAGCACAGACTGAGCCCTATGACCAGGAGCTCATTGTGTGGCTGAATCAGTAAAAACGCTAGCCCAAGATCATATTGAGTGTATTATTTGGTTTGACTCCACCTCATTGAGACCTTGAGAGTATAGTGAAGATGCACAATTCTCAGAGTGCTCAGTGTCTGCTATCAGATACCCCAGCCCCCTTTTTTTTTTTCACTCTCCCAGTGTGTAGAGGCAGGATTCTCTAACGACCCGAGACCCATTAGCACTTTCAGCCCATTAGCCATTCTGTGCAGGAGGGACAGAAACTGGTGATGTACAAGCTCACCTTCTCCCCTTTGGTGCCTGTTAGCCCCTTTGGACCCTGGAACAGAAAAGGAGCACTGGGTGTAACACGTGATGTATGTATTACACATGGAGCATGCAAAACACATGGAATACATGTAACTCATGGTGTATGTATAACATACTATTATGGGACACGTGTATTATAGGGACATGTGAGTTATAGCGACATTATCCGTAAATGTGACCATGGGAAATTATCCTGAATTACCATCTTTCCAGGAGGCCCTCTGGCTCCTGCAGCACCATTCTCACCCTGCAGGGGTTACACACAGAGGCAGAAAAGTGACATGTTCCACAATCACACAATTCCACAGTTCCGCAATCCCTGAAGTAACAGCCCCCATTTCCCATCTCACCCTGCGCCCCGGAAGCCCAACAACTCCTCTGTCCCCTGGTTCCCCCGGGATACTGTCACCCTAGGGATCACAGGTAGGTAGAGATGAGGGTTTACATTATGTTTAAAGAATGCCTAAACAGGTGTTTATTAACCACCAGGAGTTTATTCATTAGTTGAAACAAGGCCCCTTACTTTGTCACCTTTCACTCCTGATACTCCCAGTGGGCCCTGCAGGAAAGGACCAGGAAATCCATGAAGACAACACTATTTCCATTACAAATTGCATGATGATGGTGATGGTGACAATGACAATGTCATTACACCTGTTTCCCAGGTAGACCACGAGCACCCGGAGGTCCAGGTGAGCCATTCCGGCCTCTCCTCCCTCGATCGCCCTGTGGTGAGAGACAGCATTGTAGAGGATGAAGGTCTTCTTTAGTGCAGTCAGTTGAATTAATATTCTCTTTTAACTACTAACAACTTGCTGGCTGAAATGCATTATTATAAGTTTACAGTATAGAATGTGCACTGTGTTGAGCTAATTGTCTAAAATTATGAAACAGACACAAGGAAGCCCTCACTAAATGATAACACCTCAGAGATGGCAGGAGACTGAAATGCTAGCATGCTAACAGAGAGTATCAACACGAACGACAGTGGAAATGCTAGCACGGCTAGACTGAACCACAACTTTATGATTCAACATTACAGTATTCATTTAAAGTAAAAACTGGTGGTGGTTCTGGTATTTTTTTAATTTAGGGAATTTTCTCTCTGTTATATTTACCTGATTACTCATTATTGTGGAATTCATTACTGTTCAGTATCTATTGTTGCACCTAGAATGGAATTTCATGTTTATCCATGGTAAAAAATGCTTTGCATTACCTCTTCTCCTGGGTTTCCGGGATCACCAGGGTGACCCCTCATGCCCTGGGTGCCTGGGATTCCGGGGTTTCCACGGATACCCTGAATGCCCTGAGCTCCTGGGGGTCCTGGTTCGCCAGGCTCCCCCTGTCACAATAGACATTTAGTTTCAGATCAAAGTAGACTGTATCTATATCACTGATCTAACTCTCAGTGGGACAGTTGGACTGAAATAGCCCTGGCATGGTACTGCAGGTACAGTAAAGTGTTTAGGGTTCATTTAGGGTTTGCACCCTGTTTATATTCTAATTACATGTTATTGTGTAGATTACAGCATGTTGCATGAAAAGCTACTTAAAATGAATTGTTCAAACAGCCAAGGAAATGTGTGTGCGTCTGTGCGTGTGCGTGTGCGTGTGCATGTGCATGTGCGTGTGTGTGTTTGTGCGTGTGTGTGTGTATGCTGTGAAGGTGTTTTTGAGGTAAAGGTGAAGGTACTTTTTGTCCTGGAGGACCAGCCTGCCCAACAGGACCACGGTGACCGATTCCTGGTTCCCCCTATAAACAAAAACACCACTTTACAAAAACTCACATGCAAAACAACATTGTAAAAGCAGTCTATATTGTGGTAAAACAAAATTCTAAAAGTCTGTACTGTGGTAAATCAGCATTGTAAAATAAGTCTGTACTGTGGTAAAACAGCATTGTAATAGCAGTCTATAACGTGATAAAATAGCAATGTAAAAGTGTCTATAACGTGGCAAAACAATGTCTATAATGTGATAAAACAGCCTCTTAAAACCAGTCTATACCATGGTAAACCATATCTGAAAATCTCCTAAGCTCTATTTCAATTTTAGCATGGCATTGTTGCGTTTGTAACAAAGATAGATTTTTATTTACCTTTTGTCCTTTTTCTCCAACATCTCCCTTTATCAGAGAATATATTTACAAAGACAATAATGAACAGCTGTTGTAGATTTTATTATATATTAAATGTTTCCTGTACAAAGGCAATATGACTACTGATATTTTCTTTATCAACACTCAAGTACAAAAAGGAGGGAAGGATCAGTAGCCAGATTAAAGCTGGTAATAATGGTAGTGAGGGGACTGAAAAAGCAGTCTTGGGCACTCTGTTAGTCTCACTTTGTCGAGTGACTGCAGTAATTTCCTCACAGTCTGAATGAGGATTTGTGATTTTGATGGGGCCCTGTCTTTGATATGACAGTTAGCTTGTGTGTGCCTAACAAAGCTAACACAACAAATACAGCTAAGAAATTGGGCATTGGAATTGGCAGAAAAATAAAAAATAAATAAGAGAAATACCTTTTCCCCAGGGAGTCCATTTTCACCTGGAGAACCCTATAACGGAACACAGATATGATAACACAAACACAATTTTCACCTGGAGCACCCTGTAAAAATAACACAGTGATGACAACACAAACATCATTTTCAACGGGAGCACCCTGTAAAAATAACACAGTGATGACAACACAAACATCATTTTCAACGGGAGCACCCTGTAAAAATAACAC
>JAOYSI010036647.1:0-21002 GCA_025775065.1 Hiodon alosoides
GAGGCAAGCAAGGTTTGCAACCCAGACAACTGGAGAAAAGTCGGTAGGGGTCGGGGGGGTGGGGGCACTGCCAAAGATTGATTTACCACATGCTGTGAGCACTTCTGAGATGCTGAGTCTGTGTCAGGACTCTTTTTGTATGGAAAAATAATCTCTTGTTGGGAAAGGTCAGAGAAGAATGGAGGCGGCTCCACTGAAATTCTTCCCCAGGCACCTATGTATAGCTGTGCTCTTGGTGTTATGCCATTGGTGACATTGGTTTGTTAAACATTGACAGAATTGTTTGCATTTGGTAAACCTGCGCTGTGAAAACGTGAGGGGAGATTTCAGCCCTTGTACACAAACGCTTCAGTTTGGGCCCATCTGAGAACAACTAAGTACAACAAGCCCTAACCTGAAGCTGTTTTTCATGTTCCGTTACTGGCCGTGTGAGAGGAAATCATTGAGGATCTCAAGCTCATGCTACTGTTGTGCAGAGTCATTTGTAATTATCCAAGTACCGTTACACCAGGGAGCACCTCCACATCCCTGGGTGCCTAGAGACAGCAAGCACGCATTTCACACCAGTACTCCTGTTCTGTCGCACCTACCTATGTTCAAGGTAAAAACAAATAGGCTATTCATTGCAAAGCAGCAAAGTTGGCCAAATATAGCCTTTATTTCATGTAGACTTGCAATTGATCATTTTTGTGGACTGCTTCCCACTGGCTTTGCTGCTTTTCAACAGTCTGAGGATTCAGAGCATACACTGGGCCTCAGCCGAACTTCTAGTTTCCACGTGGACTGGACCTCCACTCTCCACGTGAACCGGACAGCTACTCTCCATGTAAACTGGGGTTTAGTAGAACTCTGTCTACTCTCCGCATGAGTAGCAACAATTTTGTGTCTCCAGAGGACTACCCTCACACATCTCCCCGGCTTGTCTTCAGCTCCTCTAGCTTCTCTCCTCTCTCAGTGGACCTTATGGCCGTGAGGTGCCTAGCTGCGCACAGCTGCCTGATAGTCGCTGCAAAGATCCTCTGTGTGCTTCAGCTAAGCCTAAGGTAGATGCCGTGGAAAAGGAATCCATTCACCTGCATTATTTACTGCTTTCCGTGTAGCCCTTGTACCGTAGGGGGGATCAGGGTCTGGAGCACTGGAGCAAAAAGACTTCTTTAAAGCCAAACGCCTATGTAAACATTACGTTGCGTCATCAGAGCACCTGTCTGGAGAGGAGAAAAAAAATTGTCCTGTAAAGAATTTTATTTTGTTTGTTTTTTTTGCTGAAAAGACCTGGGAATTTTTAGCATTAGCGGTGTCCATGGTTTCAGTCTGAATTTTGTAGCAGGTTACATTTCAGGAAACTAAAGGCTTGGAGAAGGTAACTTAACTGTCCGGTCTCATAAAGCATTGTCCTCTTAGTGCTTGTAGCATCAGCTGGGAGGTAAAATCTGGTTCCTCAACCAAAACATTGTTCTGCAACTTCTGTTTAATTATTAGCCCCAATGCAGGTTTGCTTATTGCTGTTATTTTGTTTGTTTATTTAAAATTAACCTCCTGCTTTGGATAATTACGACTACCAGGCCCAGCATGGTGAGTTACCGGGTTCTAGGTTGGTATATCAGTGATCGCGGGGAGAGCTTATGACAGTATATGCAAATCCTAATTTGCAATGTCCTGCGGTTATCTATAAGACAACCAGGTGCATTTCTGCATACGGATAACATGGGGGTTGAAAGGATGTGCAGGTGTCCAGGTGCCAGAAGGCACAGCCTACAACACAGTCCCGTTTCTGTCCTGAGCCGTTCTAAAGAGGAGAGGATTGGACTGGAATAGGGATGAATAGATGCGGGCTGTGGCAGCGCCGTGCAGGTTTCTCTGAGAAAAGCACTGATCTCTCCAAAATGAGCTTGCCCTGCCCAACCTTTGCGCACTGGACACATCTAACGTCTTCCAGCTTCCCCAAGATTTTTTACAGACAAAAACATTTCCATAATTTATGATCGAGTGTGGTAGGCTGGAATAATTTTCTGAAGCCTGGGAATGTGTAAGGTGTGTTTGGAAGAAGGGTGAGAACTAAATCCCCCATGCCCCACAATTTGAGCTATAATGTGCACCATACGCAATGTCAGCCCCTGCAAAAACACCACCCGTGGTTTGAGTGATAATCACAATGGTTAGAATACAATGAGGTCATGCAGAAAGAATCCCTCAAATGTATGTTGGCCCAAGCAGCCTTTGTTTCAGGTACCTGGGGCACAGACTTAACACGGCGGATTCCCTTGTTTCGTGTAATGCTTCTGTGCTGCCAGGTTTGCACCTAAGCTGGCCTGCTTTACGGTTCACTGCAGCTCGTTAGTGCAACGCAGTCTCTATTCTGTGGATCCGTTGAGTAATAGGAAGCTGTGTTCAGTCGACCCAGTGTTGAGACCGAGACTGAGGCTGGAGTAAGACTGACCGCGAATAACCGCAACAAAATCTATAGACTGTCACTATTCAGGCCCCAGAGTGATTTGGGAGGTGGTGAACCAGCCTTGGGAAAGCTGTGATAGAATAGTCTAAATTCAGTCAAACTCATTTAAATTATTCAAATATAAAGCTACAGAAGCAACTTTAATGGATCTCATTCAGCAATTGGCAGTTTTCTGTTGGTCTTAAATCTGTCATATTTGCACTCGTTAGGTTGGATGTTGGGTGATTTAACAGGAAACCGATGGGTCTGACCTGACTCAAACCGTGACTTTGGTCTGACAGGAATCAGCCACCCCCCGGTCTGGGATGCCGCAGTGACTAGACTTCCCTGGCCACCGATCCCAGATGGCGACGTTTTTCAGCTGTTTTCTTGGAGGGCTGCAGCAGTGTATTCAGGTCTTCCAGTTTAAGTTAAACGGCTTAAAAAACCTCTGGCATGAAGAGAACATGTTGGCTATATTAGTTCAGTTAAGACAATTAGGAGACCGGAGAGTTGGTTCCAGGGCATGGAGCTGACAGGCGAAGGCAACAGTGCTTTCTGACGACCGCCTGACCCGGTGGCCAGTGAATGAATGGTCAGCGAGTGGTGGACAACAGTCCAGCCCGGATGATGAGGTCGCAGTCTAATCTATGCTGTGAATAGTCACACTATACAATAGAATGTGTGTGTGTGAGTTTTCAAATTCATTTGATGCTGTCGCAGTGGAAAATTTGAAGGAGGTAGAGAAACATGAAGATAAAGTGATTTCTTTGTGTACGGCTCAACGGCAGGGAGATGTATAGATATTATAATTCATAGCCAGCTGGCAGTGCAAGTGTCCACCTATTGCAGGTCTTTGGGATTTGATTGCACAGGGAAAAACTTCATTACAGGCCATACGGTTACAGTGTGTGTGTGTGTGTGTGTGTATATATATATAGATGTACTACGTGTACCCAATAGCCCGGCTAATGATAACACGGTGCTTTATAATGGTGCTCTTGTTTTCTATAGCCAGCAAATGATAGTGACGATAAAGCTGTCAGGCTCCCTTGGTTATAAAGTCAATAACCGTGGCGCAGCACGCTATAATGAAATCGATACGGAAATGACGAGGCTTCCCGGTTTGCGTTGTGTCCCGGTCCGATGTGCGAAAGAAGTTAATCTAGAGCCGACAATGAGGCGGACGCTCTGGACGGGGTCTGATTGAGCTGCCGTTCCCAGGCCAGCTCGATGTTTCAGAGTGTATGGAAGACCGCAAGGGGTGTCATGTGTTACCTCTCGCACAGGCCACCTTGGGGGACTGGGTCAGGTCGGGTCGGGTCAGGTCGGTGCTGTCCCCCCTCCCCCACCTCTCTCCTCTCTCCTGCCCCACAAAATGCAGGACTCGCACTGCCGACTGGTTTTGTGACTTTCGCGGGTTGCATCACGTTCCCCCGTGCAGTACACAGTGGAAGCATAGGGCTTATTTAAAAAACAAAATCGGGAGAGAAACTGTTTACCAAGCACAGCCTTGATGAAGAGGTATGATAGAGAGAACAAAGTTTTAAAAATAAAATAATAATAATAGTAATTCCGAATGCACAAATGAACAAGCATTAGCCTGAATTGACTTTTCTACTTTCAACAAAGTCCAAAGGGATGACGTTGCATGTTTTAAAAATCCAAAAGGGTCTTTTTCAACCAATTCATAAAACACACCAAAAACGAATGTGTCCTTGTCAACCATGGAAGAACTTTGCTATCCTGGTGTCTTTTCTGTCTGGGTACAGCATCCCTCTGCCGATTGCTTTGAGGCAGAGCAGCCCGAAGATATCAAGGGCCTGGAATCGGTACAGAGCCCCTTGTCACTTGACCTTCGTGATCTCAAAGACTGGCTGGTTCCACGCAGGCAGTGGAGCAGAAGAGAGCGTGGAGGCCGGGGGTCAGACGGTGTGATGACATGACTGGAGCTGCTCGAACAGAGGAAGCCTGAGAGGGAAGAGGACACTGGACTACTGGCTGCATGCATTCTAGCCCCTGGTCTGACATGAAGACTGTCCAGTAAACCGATGAGGGTAGAATGTTCCTTAGCACAAAGACAGTCCTATTTTATGCAAACATTTTGTATAAATGTGAAATTACTCGCATTCTGAGGACATACACCCTGATTTCCTGCTGAATTGGGTTAGTCCGGTTGCAGTGAATGTAAGCTGTGACATTGGCAGAAGTTAATCCATCGTATTTGAGTCTCCTTTGGGAAATCTGTGGGTTTTCTCACCCCGCCCCTTTCTCACCCTATCAAATGCTACATGATCGTTTTAGAGGCACCAATTGAACCCAGTCCAAAAAACCCAACAACCTACTTATAAATCACTCCTCTTTGTGATTTCAAACTGGCCGAATGCTCTCATTCAGACCTGCTTTTCCTTTCCCCTAGAGGTGCGATTATCTTGTCCCGTCAAGTGTTTTAAAACCGATGGCAACTGGGAGGCAGTGCTGAATAGCGCAATGGGTCCGTCAGAACTGAGGCAGAGATGAATGGACGAACATAACTCGCAGAATAAATGAAGACCCGTCATCCCAGCACAGCCATAAATATTTAACTGGGATGCTGTCGGTAAGCAGAGGGGACTAGACAGTCAGACAACCAGGCGAGTGAAGATTATTTGGCGTATCTGGCTCCTATCTCGAGTTGAAGTTGAGCTTGTGGATTGTTATTAAAACTACAGCTGTGTACTGTATAATACACTCTTCAAGGAGCTCTTGTCAGTATACCTTTTGGCTGCATTTAAACGTAGGACTTAGTAGCTTGGGCTCTATTGCACTTTTTGACCCTCCGTTCTGATTGCATGGTTCTGGATAAGGCCGTCTGCTCAAAAGAAAATGAAACTGGCATTTTGTTTCCTGGCTCCCGCTCACATTCCCCACTATGCTATCTGCCATAGAGACATGGGGGAGAGTGAGTTGTTACATTTATCTCGCCTAAATACACAAACAGTCCTCATCTTTCTCAATCAATAGCTATTGGGCAACTTACGCCCTAACAATTAGGAACAACAGACACACATGCTCTCACACTATTACAGCGAAGGGACTGTCCTTGATGCAAACCACTCAGAAGAGGGACTGTAGCAACAGTGACCAAGCTTCCAACTGCTTGGAGGTGTCAGGGGTTAGAGTCCACCTGTGGGTCTGTGAACAGCTGTAAAACCGCGCCATCTTCCTATTCCGGGGAGCCCAGTGTGTGGTCAGCTGTTATCACCAAAGAGTTAGATCCTGCATAGTAATTGAGGATGCATAGTAATCCCAGAGAAGTGTGGAGATGTCCTGCTCTCAGGGCGCGTAGGAACTGCTACACAAAGTGGGGTGACCGGCTACAGTCTTGTTCGTGTTTTTATACACTTTTTTTACCTTGCTGTGTGTCACGGACAGTCTGCATGTAAGTTATTACTTTGTGTCTGATAAAAGCTGCTCGGGAGACAATAAAGTGAAGATTTGGTTTCCGTAGTCCCCAAGTTCTCAGTCCTGAAAAGGAATTAAACATGAATGGAAGACTCTGAGATTCTGAGAACACTTTGGTGTAACCAGATCCTGTGTGCGTCATTGGCCTGATTTGTGAGACCAGATCTCCAACACTAAGGCTCTAAGCTTCCGCTGTGCTTGAGCTCTTTGGAGTGATGTTTGAGACTGTCTGTCTGTGTGTTTTAGATGTTAAATGTTCAAACTTTTTAGTCTAATTTTTCTATTAGATTACTGTTGGAAAAAAGTTTCCATTTGCAGCAAGTAAGTGTAAGTGGACAGAAACAACCAGCTAATCTGACATACCCTGTCTGCCCTCATGTGGCCTCCCAAGCCTTCCCTTTACCTGAAATTCAAAACGCCCCTTATCACAGGCACATTCTGTGCCCAAAGACAAGGGTGCTCAGACTTCCCAAACTTGACCCAGGCCACTTTTGTTTTTAAAAAAAAAATCTGATCCTGAAAGGGAGTGCTTTTATATCTGTGCTTGAACGACTGAGGTTCAGTGTTCTGCTGAGGATAACGTCCTGGGTTTTCCAAGCTCTGAATCCGTCACTGTCTGTGTTGCTGCAGCACGGGGAGGCGGGACTTGGTCGGCCTGTCATCATGTGCCCACAGCCCTACCCCGACTGCCAGCTGTTCTCGGGCATAGATGGCTTGACCAACAGAGACGCCCAGGAGGCTGACATGGACAGTGCTGTGGAGAGTGCCCCAGATTCGGACACCTCGGACAGGGGGCGGCCTGATGGCAAGGGGAAGGGACTCTTCCTGTCCAGGAACAAGTAAGTGATTGTAACTAATCTGATCATTTAACAAGTTGTCCACATGGTAATGTGTACATTGTAATTGGTCTTTTAGCTGTGATTGAATGTGTGTGTGACTGTGGTTTCCGGTTGCAGTTCGGGCCAGCTGGTCCGCTGTGTACCCCCTGACCTGTGTGTGCGCTCCTCGGCCTCCCTGATATCCAACGAGGAGCAGTTTGAGGACTACGGGGAGAGCGAGGACGTGGACTTCACCCCCAGTAGCCCCTGTCCTGACGACGAGACTCGAACCAACGGATATTCCGACCTTGGCTCCTCTGTCCCTTCCAGGTCTGCTTCTGTACACACAATACATGCACTTCTCGCACGTACACTACACACACTACACACGTACACAAGCAAATCTACAAAATACAAGAAAACACACATACGTATTTTAAATACGCTCTGAACCATGAGCATACATTTGAAATATGCTGAGTCGTTAAAGAATTAGATCGGACACCTCCACTTGTACACTTGTAAATATGCTGAATGTGTTTTTTACATGACCTCCCTGTCCTCCATACCTCACGGACAAGCTCTCGAATGAATCGTCCGAATGAATTAAAGATATCTTTAAGATACACATTGGCCATTACTGTGGAGTTTTAATAATGCCCTGGCTCACTGAACAAGCACGTTTACCGCTCCAGTGATTTAATGCAAAGGGCACCTTCAGACAAAGCTCAATGTGATATTTTATACTGAGAGCATTGCCCAAAAACCTATAAAACTTTTTAGCTATAAATATTATATCATTTATGTTTATATATAATTAGTGTTCAGGTGTGTGTCTTTCACCTTCTTATACCTTTACTCCCTATAGTTAATGTTGCCCAGTAAGGAAATACCCTTATAGACATAAGCTTGCATCAGAAGTTAGGGAAATGCAGTGAATGTTGCATACAATGCGAGGCAGTGTTTTCTCCAACTTTGTTTGTGTGCTTGGCCTCCACAGCGCTGGTCAGACCCCTCAGAAGATGAGGCACATGTACAACAGCGAACTGCTGGACATCTATTGCTCTCAGTGCTGCAAGAAAGTCAACCTGCTCAATGACCTGGAAGCGAGGCTGAAGAACCTCAAGGCCAACAGGTACAGGAATCAAATTAAGCTTTTAAGTGAAGCAGGACTAAGTGTGAGCACGCTTTTAAATGTAGCGGGACTAAGTGTGAGCACGCTTTTAAATGTAGCGGGACTAAGTGTGAGCACGCTTTTAAGTGTAGCGGGACTAAGTGTGAGCACGCTTTTAAGGGTAGCGCGACTAAGTGTGAGCACGCTTTTAAGGGTAGCGCGACTAAGTGTGAGCACGCTTTTAAGGGTAGCGGGACTAAGTGTGAGAACGCTTTTAAGGATAACAGGACTAAGTGTGAGCACGCTTTTAAGGGTAGCGGGAAGCATGCTTTCCAGTGACTGACACTGTTGCTCGATGAGTGTCTTGTTTCCTTGTGTAGAATGTGTATGGATTGGTAGATGGCTTTCTATGGTTTACTTGATATGCAATGTTTTGTTTTTTTTCCTCTTGGTCAGGCTTTTTTACAAAAATGTTTTCCTGTTGCCTCTGGTTTTAAACTGAATCTCAGACTCATTGAGCCCAGTAAAGATCAGAGCGAAAAAAATGTATTGGCCTAATGTGCCTTTAAATCTCAGCTTGAGCCACTACCAAAATGTGGTGCTAACCCTAACCCAGGACAGGAAGCCAGTCCACTAGAGGGCAGGAGACAGAAAAAGTGCCAATGTTGCAGTCACCGATACACCTCACTCGTAAGCCTGGAGGAACAGAAGGCCAACCTGGCACTGAAGTGCCGACACTTAACGCCAAATCGCTGTGTTGCCACGGCTTTGTATTTTTCTGAGAGAATCGATAAGTCTTTTGAACAATGTGATGAAGAGGAGAGTCATCCAAAGCTGTGGTCTGTTCTCCACGAATCATTGCCTATTGCATAGATTGCTTTTTGCCAACAACTTGGATACAATAGTAATGTGAAAATCATCTATTTCTAAAAAACCTATTAACAACTTGAAGTGATTTGTGTGTGTTTCTGTATGTGTGTATGACCTATTAATGTGAATGCTTTTGTTTCTCGCATCTCGCAGTCCCAACAGGAAAATCACAAGCACAGCCTTTGGGAGGTAGGTCAAAACCTCCTCCTGTTTTCAATGTTCCTTTACTCATATTGGTGGGATTGTCAGTAATTTACTCACCAGGCGAATGCATGGATTTGATCGACCCAGAGATACACTCAGTCGTGGTTATGATCACGGGGCACTAACCCCCCAAGCACTGAAGTTATTTTCGGACCTTAAGAGTTCCAACATTTACCATGAGTGTAATTCGGTTCCTGCGGTTCCTCGTTGCGGCTAGTTTGCACTGCTCTGCAATGAGTCTATAAAGAAATTATATTCAAAACGTAGGCTAGTCGCGGTGTTGCTCTTGAATTCTGCTTCGTTTACCTCGAATTTCCTTGTGCTTACAGTGGCACCTTGTTTATTTGACTCCCTGCGGTTTGTGCTCTAGATTCCCACCGCTGCCCGACCATAAACACACTGTTTCCTCTTCCTGTCCTCCCAGGCAGCTATTCCACAACAGCAACTTCAGCAGCAGCAACGGCAGCACAGAGGACCTGTTCCGAGATAGCATCGACTCCTGCGATGTTGACATCACGGAGAAGGTTTGGACGCCCCCTGTGCGGACGCCCCCCTAGTCCCTCTGATGGGTCAACCGCGGCCTGCGGTTTTGACCTGCTCTGCCATCATTTATTTTATTTATTTTGGATTATCATCAATATTGGATTACTAATCATTTGATTAAAATGTATTATGTCAATATTAAAAACAAATGTCAATATTGTCCCATCAAAATTTTTAACTGAGATTTAGCTCCACCGTCAAAATTTTAAACTGAGATTTAGCACCACAAAAATAGCTTTAGTTATATAAAACAAGTGATTCCATTAACCACAACAAGTAATTACTGAATAAATAATGTGTTTAAAGGCCAAATTAAGGCCTTTCTGTAATATAAGACTTGTCCATATGTTCCATACTTTCAATGTTTCAATGCCCTGCTACGTACTATGGGGTATCACTCACTGCGATGTCTTCCCCTATATACATAAACATGTCATTTATTTGGCCGACACTTCTATCGAGAATGAATGACAGCAAGCCAATACAATTAAGACAAAACCAAAAAAGGATAATGAGTTCCGGCGCATCAAAATCGCCGCTGGGTATAGAAGCCTATAACACTGAAATACTGAAGCACCCAACAGCGTATAAAACAAAGTACATGCGCTTCTAACAATTATAAAGTACTAAGTTAACCTAAAGTAGTACTTAACGCTGTACCTCTTAAAGAAAAAGATGTGTACAGAGTACAAACATTTGAGGCATAAAAGAAGTGTGTTTTACACTAAAGGGGAGTGACCATTCCCTTCCTCATTGTACACCTTGCTGTGTGGCAGATGGGTAATGCTGAGGACAGTTGCTGTTTCACTCCCTCATCTGTATTTCACAGGTGAGTTACCTGGAAAGGAAGGTGACGGAGCTGGAGAATGAAAGCCTGATGAACGGCGACCTCAAGTCCAAGCTGAAGCAGGAGAACACACAGCTCGTCCACAGGTAACCTGTGTCCTGTCACTAAATGTTCTGTTACTAATGCACTTGTGTATATGCACCTTAAAATAAGCGTGTAATGAATCTGACTCTGGCGAGGCAGTCTGTGAAGCTCATATGTTTCCGTGTCTGTGTCAGGGTCCACGAGCTGGAGGAGCAGATGAAAGACCAGGAGGCGAGGGCAGAGCAGATCATGGAGGAGGAGCTGAAGAGGCACCGTGAGGCCTACAGCAAGATGGAGAGGGACAAGACCGCTGAGATAGAGCTGCTGAGCAACAGGTACCAGCCTCTCGCTGTCACTCGCCTGCCCTGCAGTGAAACGCGGTCCATAACAGCAGTGTGGTGAATACCGAAGAGCAAGCAAGCTTATCATGGTCCATTACAGCGCTGATAATGTAGAAGAAAATGGCGAGCAGATGTACCAGGGGGTTACTCTTTGTCATTGTTCTGTACTCCAGGGTTCAGCAGCTGGAGGAAATGAACGGAGAGATGAAAGTGAACGTGTGCCGGCTGAAGTCTCAAACGGAGAAACTGGACCAGGTATCCATTTGTTTGAGTTGATTGAATGAGCCTCACAGACAAGCTGCCCCTAGCATACTCTTGGGATGTGTGAAACGTTGTTGCTGACTGTTATACACTTATTGTCAGTCACTCATTCACATGCACAGAATACGGTAATCTGTGAAACGGTTTGGAAGCCTTATTATTCGCAACACATGTGCAAAAGGTGTACAACACCTGCAACGAACATGACGAGAGATTGGCTCGACACAGAGATTCAACAGCATGCAAGGTTGTACGAAATGGTGATGGCTTTGGTGGGCGTGTGTGCAGGAAAAGCAGCGCATGACTGACAAACTGGAAGACACAAGCCTGCGTCTCAAAGATGAGATGGATCTCTACAGGAAGATGATGGACAAGCTGTGGCAGAACCGGCATGAGTTTCAGAAGGAAAGGGAAGCCATGCAGGAGGTGAAATTCCCCCTCTCACAAACACACACGCGCACTGTACCTCGTCCTCTGTAACCGTCACAGTGGTGGTGGCTTGGCTTCGATTGACTTCACTGTAGGCACATTTACATTCACCCAAAGCAGTTTAGCAGGGTGACCAGGTGGCACAATGTGGTAAACTAAGCAGTCCTGGCAGATTCTGGTTACTCAGTCTGCCTCTGAGGAGGCAGAGCAGAGAAAGGTTGAGCTGAAATGTAGGGCCCCAAAGGGGATTGACGTGCCGGCTGCGAACAACGAGGTGTGGGAAGGCTATATGGGTAAGGCAGAATATTACTGTGTGTTTACTGTTAGATGGTCTGGATTGCTGACAGTTCTTTCTCTCTCTCTCACTCTCATCAGCTAATCGAGGACTTGCGGCGGGAGCTGGAGCATCTGCAGCTCTTCAAGCTGGAGACGGAGAGGTCAGGCCGAGGAGGTCGGAACTCCTCCTCCAGCCTGTCTGAGTACAACGTCAAGACCAGAGAGATTGAGATGGAGCATGAAGTCAAGCGACTAAAGCAGGTGAGGATGAGAACTGATGCTGATGCTGTACACACTGACAGTGACACTGACACTCATACACACTGACACTGACACAGTACACACTGAGACTGATACATACTGACACTGACACGGTACACACTGACATTGACAAAGAGACACACTGACACTGACACAGACACAGTACACACTGAGACTGATACATACTGACACTGTACACACTGACATTGACAAAGACACACACTGACACTGATACGGTACACTGATATAAAATAGACTGGTACGGCACACAATGGAAATGACGCAGAGTGCACACTGATTCGGAACCTCTTGTTCACATTTTTTATGTAGAAGACAGATTAGGATCAACACAGGTAAACACTTTTACCAGGATCCCTTTACAGATAAGGAAGAAACATCCACAAAAGATTAGCCATTTTGCCTGCTATCTCAGCTTCTGATAAGAGCTCTATGACAACCACTGCACACGGTTTTTCCTACAGCATTCCTCTATTCCTCTATTGTTTTTAATTAATAATATAGCTTTCTATACTTTGGTTTCTTTTCAGTAGAGAAATGGATGTGGTGTATATTTTTTAGCTATCGGGTCATTTAAGGAAGCAGATAGTCCCAAGTTGTAGTTTACGACTTAAGCCCAAAGGGCTGGATCCCACCGGGGTTCTTTCATTGCTTTGTCCTGACAGATGTAAACATTTTTTCAAGACAAGAAAATGTTACCCATGGAAGATATGCAAAGACAGTTGATTGTTGCGTATTCCCTGTGTTCAAATGGAAAAAGCTTGAAAGAAAAGTTATTGGTGTAAGCTCACAAAAGCAAAAAATTTCCTCTTTCTCCAAAAATTGTATTTGCATGGATGCTACTGAATACCAGTACTTTGTGTCCACTGGGACAAGTGTCTGATTGTAAACCTGTTTCCTGTAACATTTCGAACCCACATACCTTTAACAGCGACACTGTCGAGGATGTCATCTTGAGTTGAAAAGAAAGGACATTGCAGAGGACATTTTGGAGCTGGAGAGATGGACAGGTGGAGATACAGAAACAGCGGAGGCTCGTGCCCTCTAGCCTGTCTGCTCTCCTCATGCGTCCCCTTGTGGGTTACATTCTTGCCTGTCCCGCCAGACTAATTTGTCCTTCCTGTCTAACAGGAGAACCAGAAGCTGCGGGACCAGAACGATGACCTGAACGGCCAGATCCTCAGCCTGAGCCTGTATGAAGCCAAGAGCCTCTTTTCCACCCAGACGAAAGCCCAGTCGCTGGCCGCTGAGATTGACAACGCGTCCCGTGACGAGGTGAGTGGCGCTTACCCCTGGGCTGGGTGGGGTTACTTGTTGATACACAAGGGGAATGTGTGTGAGCAGTCAAGCTGACTTACACATAGATTAGCAGATGAATTGCTGATCACACATCCTGTACATATTCCTTATTCGTGAAATAATAGGTCTGTTTTTGGAATATTATGATGAATGTTGATGTTATGGTGTTGCTTGCAGCTCATGGATGCCCTGAAGGAGCAGGAGGAGATCAACCTTCGCCTCAGGCAGTACATGGACAAGATTATTCTAGCCATCCTTGACCACAACCCATCCATCCTGGAAATCAAGAGCTAGGCCTCATTCTGTGCCATTGGAGATTGGGAAAGGGGGAGGAGCCACACTGGGTAGCCAGTGTGAGTGTATGAACTGCACTGTAGTGGTCGTTGGGTCTTAAGTCATTGTGTGTTTACAAATGAAGTGTCAGTACTTCACTGTAATAACCTGTGAATCTTTATCTTTCATGCTCTTTTCACCAGTTTCTTTTCTATATTTTTGTGATCACTATTGATGTAGTCAAAACATGGCTTGTGACTGGTTTAATAACTGGGAAAGGAAGTAAAACCGGAAAGTAATTTCTTATGAATCCCTAACATTTTTAATGTAAAGTGTCCACCTTTATTTGTGGTTACAGACATGCTACCTCTGGGTATATAGGCGCAGTGTTAAACAAACGCATAGAGAGACGTATTCAAAACCATTCTGAGAATTTGGTACCCCTATTACGCTGTCCTGTCAATCACTGAGCTGACCTCAGGGATACTGAAAGGGAGGGGGGCTAATTGCCGTGCAAATCAAATAGAGAATGTATAGCAGGATGTTCAGAGGATTGGAATCAGTGCCCAAAAAGAAGATAAGGGTCTTGGACCAGACAGTATGATGCCGGGGTTAAAAACAGATAGTTGAAGGGCTTAAAACCAAGGTTTCCCAGAGATGTAACGAGATGGCTAAGCATATTTTTTTTAAATAGGAACAAAAAGGGACCAAAATAAATGTATCACCTGCTCTCCCTCTGCCTTTTCCATTAAAAAGCATGAGATTTCATGGCAGCTTTTAGCTGGTGTTTAGAAAACCAGACGGGAATTTGGTGGCGATCGTTTCACTGAGACCCAGAGTGCAATGCTGGTTCCCATTCCATTGTGTGTATATTACGTTCTATCCCTACTTACAGCTCACATTTTGGTTTTTTCTATTTAAATTGTGCGCCGTAGAGCCTGGAAGTTCATCTAAAGTGCAAAATCCAAAACCAGATGCATCACTTAGTAAACAGTAAAGATATGTTTAGATTGAAAGATATTTGTATGTGAAAGCAAGAGTTTATGTTAATGATCATAAAGGATAATTAAGAATCAACCCTTGGGTTCCCAACTGATGGCTGGTCATGTGAAAACATCACTTTTCTAACATAAAAAGAACCTATGAATGTAGAAGCACAAAAACATTGCAGCCATTCAGCAGCTGATATTAATCTCAGAAATAAATATGTTAAACCACCATGCATAGTTAAACTGGAAGAAAAAGGGGACGTGAATGATGGCTATGGGGGAAGATATTTGTTTTTTTTTGGGGGGGGGGTTTAGCTGTATAACAGGAATATGTAAAAATGACGGAGGGATAATGATCAGTTTTAAACAGTGCCGGTAAATGCAATACATGAAAAGGAGCAGAGAAAGTGGTTGAGTGGTGCAACCTGAGAACAAGAAGAGAAACAAACAAAGTCTACTTTCAGTAAGCCACTCAGAGATTATGACGTATGTCATGGGTGATAACTAAAGGAGTTATGTTTGCCAGAAGCTCCACTGTTACATGGTGACTATTACTATTATTGATGATTGTAAATTCACCGTGCCACCTTGCGTCAGTGCTGACTGTCTCCACTTGCTATCTGGCATCCCAGCTGAACGAAGCACAGTGCACCAGGCGTTTTCATCGCTGACTTCCTCATGGGGGACCACCCCCGGCTTGCTAGTTAGCAATGTGTCGCCCAGTGAGCGTTGAGGTGCGGACACTGCATTGGGTGTAAAACGAGGGGTCAAACACCGTAGCTCTGTCAGCGTCCACCACAGCTTACTCCCACCATTGAATAAAGGCAGGGTTTTCTGATACCTCATCAGCCAATGGGGTGCGAATGCTGGATAAACAGTAAAAAAGTTTTTTAAAAAATCTGTTTTAGGCTCAATCACTTTTGAATGACAAAAAAGTCTGAAAATAATTGCAATGATCGCATTCATGTGCATATATATGGCAATGATATAAATTGTGAATGTGCCTCCTAGCATTCCACTCTGTATTTTAAATCACTTAAATGTTTAAAAGGTTGTTTGAATCACAGTAGTTGGAATGACATTGTAATTAGAGAAATGAAGCCAGTAATTAAAGGCCACAGACTAATTTTCTTAGTTGCACAAACTGTTTTGTTTCTGTGCATGTTTTCGCTTTTCCTCGTATATGTGCCTTCATATTGCAACAATTGTCACAATTTTTGTTTCTCTGACATTTCATTCATCGGTCATAGGGAGCCATTAATACTCTAGACTGTCTCGTATTTTACATAAATTGTAAATGTGTACAGAATATAGTTACTATTTGTAATCACTCATCTCTTATGAAAAAAATAGGAAGGCTGGCTTTTTTTTTTTTTTATGCGAAAATGGCAATGTATTTCAAAAAGATTGCGTGTTACCAGTAAATACTGCTCTATGTTTTCATCTCTGTCTTCACCAGACAGTTTTAGCTCGGTTTGGCTGTTTTGTTACATCTGCCTTCTTCATTCATTACTGTGAGTCTCACTTTGATGATAATTGCTGGCCCTTCACCCTTTTTATCTCAGTGTCTCATGAAGAATTATAGATGAAGGCAACATTGCTTTTTTCAATGCCACACTCTGCAAGCCACACTAAATCAGAGAGTCGACGGAGATTACGCTAATTGCCGATTTACCATGCTTGCTGTCCTCATACACAAGCTACAGTTGATGACTGTCTTGTGCTCTCTCAGCATGCTTTAGAGGGGTGGTGACTGGATAGTACAATGATTAATACTGAACCAACGATTATCAATACAAATTATTCATAGGATTAGAATTTTGCTACCCTAGCAAAAAACTGATGGCAGTTTGGACTTTGAGAAACCACACCTTTCCGGGATGCTTAGTGTGATGAGCTGCTGTATCACTGGAAAATTGTTTGTTTTTTTCCCCCTTACCTTTCTTGTCAAAAGGACAAAGTTTTTTTCCTATGTGTAAATAGCTGATTTAAAAGTGTTCTTGCCGAAAAAGGGGTGGCTGTCAAAAGTTTTGTTGCCTGACAACCCAAACCAAAGGTTTGCTTTTGTTCTAAGACTCTGTCTCTTTAGATCAGGGGTGGCCAACTCCAGTCCTCCAGGCTCCATAGGATTGGAGTGTCAGTGACTGCTGTTACTAATTGTTTGATCCAGGTCGCCTGGTTTCCCCAGGTTTAATACTTTCTCTACATGTCTGAAAGACTTGCTGGACTCTAAGCTCCAAGCACTAGAATTGCCCTCCCCTGCATTAGATGCTAATTGACTGTTGACACTGCACCATAGAACCACATAGAAATTCACAAGGGTGCTGCTTTGAGCCCTAACAGTTAGTTTTGATGTTGTACATTTAAGTTGTAAATAAATGCTTTGGCATGGCTCAAGGATGGCTCAGTGTGTTGACTTGTCTTGAAAGTGAATACTAAATGTAGCACTAAAATACAATAATAAAGCACACTGTATTCTGGTTGATTTGAATTATGTATTAAAATGCAGACTTTTCTAATGTCAGGCGATGTCGTTGCAATATTGCAACAATTTATTTTCAAGAAGTGTGGGATATTGAAAGAGGATTTCATTGTTAGACATACGTTTCCGTAGAAATGAGATCAAGAACCTAATTTTTTCAGCACATTTTAAACACAGCTCTTGGGAACACTGAATGAAATTACACAGAACGCATTACACACCACACTAACTGCATGAACTGGATGGTTGTAAGAGAACACTTATTCAAGTGAGAACACCCTACAAATGACAACGTTAAAAGAGGGAGTAAATAAATGCAACCATCTTTCTTATTAAATTAACTAAGTTGCTAGTTAGACGGAGTTATTTCCACTTAGGGAAAAAATATAAAATTTAGCCCATAGTAACGTTGTTATATTGAACAAATATGTTTTTCTTACTTTAAAAGTCTTACTTTAAATGTCAAATTCAGCAGTGGCTACTTAAAAACCATAAACTAAAAATGTCTAAATATTACCTGCATTGCATCATTTATTGAACACAAAACCTACTGTTTTGAAAAAATGTAACTAAGGTTTTTATTTCTATACTGTTTATTTTTCATCTTTTATTTTGATTTCAATTTAGTGTTAAAAATTAAAGGCTATTAAGTTAGTATAAAGTCACCGAAACATAGAGGTCAAGACAACAAACTGCTTAAATGCACCTTATGTTTCAAACTATTTTATTGTCATTATTATTATTATTATTATTATTATTATTACTATTTATTTATGAATTAGGTACACCCTTAACCACTGATGCAAAACGCCATAATTTTGTATTATGTTCAGGTTGGACACACAGCACAATGTTAGTCCTTTCTTAGTGGTCATGTTATTGTTTTTTGTGAGTGAACCTATATACGAACGTGTGTGTGTGTGTGTGTGTGTGTTTATGTTGGAACAATGAAAATAGGCAGGTGGGAGCGCCTTGTCAGAACGTCGGTCGAGTGAGACTGCTGTTTTTTTTCCCTACAGGTCTGATAGCTCTTAAATCTCATTTAGGATGAACGTCTGCTCTGAGGATTAAAGAGCGAATGTACATTAACACAGCTCAACAACTATTATCATTGCATAAAGTGGCACTTTACTAGCACTAATACAGAAATAAATTACAAAAATCACGATTATTTTACAATTCATACAGCTTTAATAAATAATAGCAAAAAAATTAAATAAAAGGAACCATGGTACATCTCAAACCTACTCGCGTAGTTTGAACATTATACGGAAAAGAATTAGCGCATGAAGTGTTTTTTTTTTTTTTTTGCAAGGAACTCATTGGTGTAATATTACTGTGCACGTTAAAAAAAAAACTCAGGTATATTTAGAACCATATTTTTCGAAAATATGTAGAAATACGCCTTTTTAAAGGACCTATGAACCAGACTTTTGTAATGGCTACAAGAACCCGCTAACTAAACACGTGAAAATGCAGCTCCTTGTCTAGTAGGAAATCAGTCGCCCAATCAGCGTCGCATATATAAATTAAGGCGAAAACGCCACGTTCTATGATAAGCCTCGTGGTTAATGTGGTATTTAGGCTTGCGTACTATAGTGCCATGTGGAATGTAATTTTATTCAACTGCATTGTTGTCGTTTGTTTGAGTTCTCTAACAGTATGTCAAGGTTGGATAGGTAGACTTCCACCTAGTGGTTTCCAAGTGCGCTTTCACAAGGAGCGAGAGGAGACGCATAATGACGGAACGGGTTTCTCATTAGGGAACCGTGTAGCTGAATTGAGAAACTCGGATTCCGCTGCTGATAATGCAATTGTGGACCCAAGGGGTGTCATGATGCCTAACGGAGGTGATCTACCTAAATTATCTCTTGTGGGTGAATGGTGAAACCATGGCCTTGGTTCTAGCTTTTAAACTCCAAATGATGACTTCCACTTGGATAATTCTATTCTGATTCCTCCTAGTGTGGCCTGAAAAATTGCAGTGGCTGAGCCCCACAGTCCAGTGTCGTGATACTGACATGACCCTCAGAGTCCGAGTGAGAAGACCCTTGCAGTTTCTGGTTGAGGCAGGTTAGGATAAATTCCCATGCTTGAAATTAACTCAAAGGCTTGCAAAGTGTACAGATGAAGGGTGAATTTGAATATCAATATCAGAAATGGAAGTGGTGACAAGCTTGCTGAAATTTGGGTTATTGTCAGTTAGCTGTTCAACTCAGATATTATTGCTGGCTCATGCATGTGGTGAACGGTTTAAGTATTTGCAGATTAACCGGAGCGTGCCTTATATGCTCGAGCCTCAGCTGTGTATGGCTTCAAAATGAAGTGTGCAGGAGATTCTGATTAGTGCTCACGCAAGTTTTCCACTCTCCTGGTCTGCCTGAATTCATTACATTAATCCATGTGTTTTAAGAGATGCGGTAAATCTCACTAAAATGAGAAACTGGTGACCAGACATGACAGACCTTTTCTGTTATTGTAGTAGCTACTGTACTGTTTTTTTGGATTGCCCCACTGCCATTTGTCTTCCCCTTCAGCTGGTGGGGCCCTGTTCCCACTCTCCCAGCTGCCCTCTTACTGTGGCTACTCTGTCAGGAGGAACCGCCGAGACCTGTTTTTGATGGCCCCATATGATGGCTGCCATGTTACCCAGGAGGTATGGTTCTGTTTATCATTGCACCCTGTTGGTCCTTTGGACAACGGACCCCTGTTTAAACTTAATTTCTGTTTTTCTCTTAGGGTGGGAAATATGTGTTGCCACTGCATTTCCAAGGGGCTTCACTGAATATGTCCTGTCCCATTGTGTCTCCTCCTCCCCCATTGGTGTCCTGCTTCCCCTTTGGGATGGTGGTGACAGTTGTGGGGGCCAAGGCTGATGAACTCAAAGTGAAGAGTGAGTGTCTTTGTGCCCTGTTGTCTGCCTTTACTAAAAACCCTTTAAAGGGAAGGGACATCGGTCAGCTGCGTGGCCGCACTAGTTAAAGGAATTTGCCCACTAATGTCATGGAGCACAGCAATAGCACAATTGACTAAGAATCGCTTAAGCTTGGGCGGGTAAATATTGGCTATCATTTTGCCAGGATGTGTAGCAATGACCCAAGTTTGACTTGCACAGTTAGTTTCCAAATTTTCACGTTCAATTTTCGTCATTTGACACTTGCATCCGCATATGTGGCACTTGATTTCAGTGAAGGGTATTTGGGAGCCTCTGCTGTCGGTGTGTGACCAGTGTGGGTTCAGCGTTGAAGTGGGTCTTAGGCAGCTGGTCATCACTGCCCCGTATACAACGACCTGTTGGAGCACAAAGGTGTGTTCAGCTTGCTACGTTCCTGTTAAAATGCTTTTGTACATCAACCTCAGTCAATACCAGGAAGTTTGTCACCTGGAAATTCAATTTCTAATGTCCATGCTTAACCCTCAAATGTGACGCAGTGCTTGGTCATGTCCTGTTCTCCTAGGCTGCTGTGTTAACATGGGGAGTTGAAAGCATTCTTATTTTTCTACCACAAGTTGACATGAAAGCGTTCCAGTTGTGTGAACTTTTTCCTCCTTTGCAGGACATTGGGCAGACCCTTGACCTGCAGTTGTGGGGTAGAGAAATGACAGTCTCGTGCCCTACCACCCCCAGTCCGGCAACCATGACCCCTGAGGCGCCCATTTCCCCTGCAAAGCCTTTCACTTATGGATACCTTCAATTTCCTCTGTATTTTGACTTTGTACCCCCCGAAGTTGCTGACCGCTCAACTCCATCTCCTGTGGTGCCTATCCCTCATGAATACCCTCAGTTTCCCCTGTATTTCAACTCTGGAACGAAGCAAGTTGCGGCTCCTTTGACCCCTGAGGCGTCTGTTCCTTACGAATACCCTCAGTTTCCCCTGAATTGCAACTTTAGACCACCCCAAACTTCTTTCCCGACCACTGAGGGGCCTGTGACCACTGAGGGGCCTGTGACCACTGAGGGGCCTGTGACCACTGAGGGGCCTGTGACCACTGAGGGGCCTCCTAATTTTCCCCTGTATTGCAACTTTGGACCACCTCAACCTGCTGTCCGCCCAACCCCTGCTGCAACTGGGTTTCC
>JAOYSI010036658.1:0-32815 GCA_025775065.1 Hiodon alosoides
CCTGGTTTTTGTTTATAATACCCATCCCTTTTGGTTTTTTTTTTGTTTTAAATTTTACTTTTTTATTTTTTTATTTATAAATAAATGGATTTACTTTTTGGACCCCCCCCCCCCCCCCCCCTTATGGCATGTCCCGCTACTGTTGCGGCTCTCTGTCGTTTTAACAATTTGTTATTGAAAAGTGCTGATAAGGAAGCAGCTGCTACAGCTTCTGGCCCTGTCTGCTCAGATGTCATCGAACTGACCCCTAACCTCTACGTCTGCACCCTGTGCTTTTAGAAGTGGCTGAAGGTTAGAATGGGGGTGAATAACCAGCCAGGATTAAAAGCCTCCTTAAGGGGATCATTGGAAGGCCAGCAGCTGGGGAAGTGAAGCAGAGGCATGCTTATAATGGAGCTTGAAGGGTTAGTAGGGGGCCACTGAGTGCAAGGGTTTTTTTATTGGATTTTCTTCTTTCTAGAACTGATTTGAATGTGACAAGACTGTGTGGGTTACAAGATATACATAGATAAGCTGCCACTGTTTTTACCATTGATGATGTTCTCATTATAACCAGTTACCAAATTGTTGTTAATGTTCCATGTCCTTCACCTTTCGCCCTCATTATAAAACTTAGTAGTTTCTCCTGGAAATTTGTGGAAAATTCTTTAGTTCTCCAGAGTTGAAAGGGGAAGGGAAGGGAAGTTGAAGGGATTTTCTGAGGCAGTGTTTATGATCTGATGTTTTGTGTAATGAAATAAAGTAATTAAAAGGCATAATCTGAGACACATGGCATTCAACTTCTGCACAATTCCCATATTTCAAATGAACATGCATTACTGTATCAGTGACCCTAATTTATTTATCATGACCGACATATATGAAAATCAAAAAGAAATAATAAACTGAAAATAAAATGTACTTAAAACGCTGTATTGGAAATTGAGGATTTTTGGTACTGGCCTGCCTACTAGCTAGTTGATTGAAATTTCTACCCGCTTAGCTGAAATACTACTAGTATGGATTCCAAAGTAACTGATTTGAGATGTTAATTTATCTTAATTGCATTTTTTTTTAACATTTAAAGAAAATAACTATACTAAATATACTGGTGCTTTTACTATATGAACAAACCAGCGTCTCTTCTTGTTTTTTGTCCATAGTCTATTTGTCATTTTGTCATTTAACTCATTAAATGCTCATTCTACTCGATAATGATATTTGGTATTCGTTAGCTAAATTGTCATATCTGAAATATACACATAGAATGGTAGCTAACTGTCTAAATGCAGTGGGTTATTATGACCCAACCACGGTGGTTCCTTCTATGAAGGTAATATGGTTATAATATGCCACTCTGGAGAAATGTATCGTAACTGTGCTTGATTTCAAGTAGGGAAAAGAGAAAATTAATATCTTTAGTCATTGTGGTTAGTTTAAAATTGAAACAATCTAATTTACAATATTGCGATCATCTAATTTATACATTTTTCATCAGCATAATCTTAATATTAATTGTTTTGGACTGTTGGAGTTTATTAAATAAGGTAGTTTTTAATGTCTTATTTAGGGTCTGTAACATTATTTAAAATAATTTGATTTGGTAATACTATTTATAGTTTCCCTTAGTTGAATAGCTAGCTTTGCCATGTTATCTTGGCTAGCTAGTTAGCACATTAGTACATTTTAATTTAATTTTAGCTACCACAGCTCAGTAATTAACACCTTTTTGACAAGGAGTAAGAGGTCGCTAATAGTATACAATGGTGTCGGGATCAGAACACATTGTTGACAGTTTGTTTACATCGCCTTTTCATACTTTATCTTTTACTGATAAAGTCAAGATAAGAGGAGTGGAAACCAAAACCTCAAATAACACTTGTGCAGGTTGATAAAGGGGTACAGCAAAACAGATTGCTTAATCCACTCCCTTGCCAAGCCCTTCCCACCACTACCATTGCTCTGCCTTCCTTCTCTGTTTCAAACCATCCACTGCCATGTCAAGCCCTGCTTTTCACTACCACATCAGGCTTGTTCTGAGGCAGAAAGTCTTAAGAACACGAGATGGACAAACTGTGCCCCACTTCAGGAAATATCCAGAGCTGCATTGTTTACATTTCTATCAAATTGTAACTTTTAATTATTTTTTTTTTACTTCCATTTTATAGCAGCAGTGCGGACAGCATGCAGTTCAGGAAATACAATAATACAGATTTCACTATACTATATAACATTTTTGGATTTGTTGGCACCCCAAAGATAATGCCACTCTCCACCCATACCAGAGCCTAAGCTTCCTTAAATTTTGAATGCACCAGTTGCCCCTAAACCCGACACATTGTCATAAAGTAGAACGTGTAAGATTTAGTCACGAATCGTATGATAACGTTACTGAATAGACATTAAATAAAAATGTAATGCTAATTTCACAAACGCAAATGCGCTGCAGCAGTTTATGTTGGAAAAAACTGCACTTCCAACACTTTCTAATGGATAAAAGCTTGCTTGCATATTAAACCTGGTGGGGCGTTGTTTTGTTTGTCTAAATTCTTTATTGACTAGTGTGTTTTTAAATCCCCATGTCCCTCCCCATATGTTTTCTGGACTAACCAGTTGAGCTGACAATGCAAAATGTTGTGTTTGAACTGCTTGGGAGTTTTTTTTCTCGTTCAGAGGTGGCTGATGATGCTGCAGTGTCTGCCTACGTCCAACACTAACTGTGCATTGAAAGTTGAGTTGAGGGGCAAACTGTCTTTTGGAGCACGGCACACTCACAGGTGTAGCTAGGAGGTCAGCTCAGCGATAGTTATGACTTTCAGCCGCTGAATAAATCTTGCGTTACTTAGACAGCTGCATAACAGCATGGTTTTTCATGACCTAAAAATGACTCCCCTTTTTTTCCCCCCTTTCCTTTCATTGTAAGTTTCATCTTTCACTTTCTTTTCTCAGTCTGTCTAAATTCCATTCAGTGTTGGCTTTGTCAGTATGACAAAACATTTTCTGCTCTGCCAAAACACTTATCTATGTATCATAAACAATTAGACAAGTAACATTTTTTGCATCGACTCCAACAAGAATGTCCTTCATTTGTCATTTGTTTTCTTATCACCCTACACTTCTCAAATTCTCTTATTTCATTGGCGAATAAACCTAATCAAACATTCAGATGGCCACCCGATTTTTCCATACCCTTGACAAATTCTTACAAAAAGATTATTGAACACAAGCAATGCATGTTATCTTCTATCCTGTTGAAATAAATGAAAATTAGTGAAATTGTTAAAACAGGCTGACCTTGGATGTTTCTCAAATTACATTTTTCTGGGGGAACAAAAAAAAAAAAAACGATTTGATGATATATTGTTTGATAAGTTCTAAAATAATTTTCTGATCTCCACAGATCCTGTTAATAGTGGCCGTGCCATTGAAACATAGAAGCCGTCTATTGATATATAACATGGATCAACTTAGAGGGCTGTCCAAAATAAAAGGGAAAGATGTAATTTACCTGCACGTTGAGTGAAATGGGTGTCGCTGTGAAAAAATTACATTCGTCTCAACTTTCAGGGTTTCATTGTTAGTTTTGTCATGAAGAATGGGATGGTTGCTGCCTGGCCAAAAAAAAAAAGAATCCTTGTACATTTTACCACAACATTCTGAGAGGACTCAAAGGCCATGTTTGTAGGATAATTGTGTCTTCAAATCTGGAATACGCTTCCAAAATGGGTGCAAGCTATGCTTCTTCTGTACAATATTTAGAATATTAGAAGGTTTTCCAGACTGGGGAAATTGGTGCAGTTGTCTTTTTTCATTATTGCTGAAAGGCATCCTTTGTTTTTGTTTTTTTACTGGCTTCCGTAATGGTAACTTCTGGACCTATTGAAGTGTTCAAGTTTTTGAGGTGGGGAAATGTATCTGAGTTTGCCTAGGACAGGATGAAATCCGGGCTTTCGAAATGATCGGTGATGTAGCTTTCCTACTCCTGAAGGAAAATGTATGATTTTCAGGAAACCTTCAATTACCTTCTGAACTCCCCCTCAATCACCCCTGAGTAAGAAATCTTTAGACCTGCCATCACATTTTACAGACCATAGGCCCATGGAACAGTTTGGGTTAATTCTTTGGAAAACTGCTTACAAGAGAACCTAGGAGCCAGGGGAATTCTCCCAGGATTAATGGTGGAATGTCCCGTGAGAAATATGTAAACTACAGACATGGTCAGGCATGTTTTAAGATTTGTCATTTTTTAATTATAAATTTGACAATTAATTATGATTTTTATTTTGAAAAAATAAACTGTGCCATTGGGCTGGCACAGTTTCCTTTATTAAATCCTTTTTGTCTATCATGGTTGTGAATTCATTCCGAGGTGACTGTACACCTGCTGGCTACGCGCGGGCACCCGCATGTGGAGTCTAGCTCTGCTGAGTTTCTATATGACACTTAGCAGATTGTGGAAGACAATATTGGCACTTGTAGGACTACCTGCAAAAACCAGTGCTGTCAGCAGATTGTGGACTTGAAGAATGTGTTTTATTTTATACTTTTTTTTGGACTGCTTGTTCTTTGATTGTACTCCAAATTCCCAATCTGAGGAACTCGTAGCCTCACGGCCAGGGTCTTATTGGTATTGCATGGGTTAATTGTATAGTCCCAAACCTGCCCCACTGTGACAATGGGAAGTGAGATGAGTTTCTATCATATCTTGTCATAGCATTCTCTATTTTGGTGGGGAATGCCAAATTAAAATCTTCTGTACTTTTGTTTTGAGGGTTTGTTTTAATATTGGGGGCATACACAATAAAAATAACCTTCAGAGTCCCACATTTTAACTGCCTACCAGTATTACACGGCGACAGAGGAAGTGGGGAAAAGATGTTGAAGTGTCTGGTCATCATGGTGAATGATGCAAAAGATAAAAGATTGTGTTTGGGGGGGACGGGGAGTTTTTGAACTTTTAGCTTATTAGATTTGTTTTGTTTGTTGGTGAAAGTCCATTAGGTAGTTGGATATTAGTTTTTCATGGTTGTTGTCCTGCCCCTCGTTCTCAGACTCGTTTGCTTCCCTTCACCATCCAATGTGTGACAGTATCGAGCCAGTCCTCCCATATTATCATCATTATTATAGATAATTCCACCTGAATAATTTTAATTGACCAATTAAATATGAATATCTCCATTTAATGCCGGTGTTAAATATGGATTGTTGCATTCTGTTCCTAAGACGGCAGTTTCTTAGAGGTTTTTATCTCGGGGTTTAACCATGGAATTTTATATTTCGCTTTGACAGTTGTGGTCTTTCTAACGAAAGGCATGTTTTCCTTTTATCAGTTCTGGTGTTCAAAAGGATATGAGTCTTAAATTCCTCTTTATTTTAAGGCCTAATCGAAGGAAGCCTCATGCAAATCTGGGTTTTTTTTTTTTTTTTTTTTTTTACCCGTTCTCTTCGGCAAGGCCTACGGACAAGTTATTTCTCAAAGCTAACCGCAACTTCAGAGATAATGTCTAGATGGAAATCTAATGTAAACCTTCAGTAAAAGCCCCATCGGCCTCACACGTTTCCTTTGTAATGTTACAGGCAGTATTTGGGCTATGATAAATAAATGATGAACTGTTCCATAGTACACAAAATGGAACGCCAGCCTCCGAAGTCACTGTTGCCTTTAATTGTCGCTGAGGCCGACCTTAAACTGTACTTTCTATGTAGCTTTGGGTGCAGATGTTGGCACAACACCTAAAATGTTAATGAGAAGTAAGACATTTTTGTTCCCGTTTAATATGAATTCCCTACGCCACCTTTTTTTTTTTTTTACACCCCCTTTAAAATCTTCATGATACGGCAGAACTGATTGCCACGGAATCATATCTGTTCTGTACTAACATGTCTGCTAAACATTCGGTTTTAATTAAAACAATGGTTAGCTGCAATATAAAGCTACTGTGCTTTTCACTGTTGCGTGGGATCCTTTTGTAATGTTACGTCTCAATATCAGCCTGTGCATACGTTTCTGTAAATTATTATGACAGTGTCACTGCACCAGACGAATTGCGTACCCTGTAAATTTGATCAAGCCATTGATCCGATGAAAACTTGCTTCACTAGAGTCATTCATTACTGACAGGCCGAAATTTAATGGCTGATTAAATTTGAAGAAACGGTTTGTCGAGAGTACAGTGACTGTTGGGATATACATCTTAAAATAACATTTTTCATGGGGTTCAGTTCAAGAACAGGGCCACAACAACTTTCCTGACCTGTCTATAAACTCCTCTGGCATATGTGTTTAGTGCCCCCTAATACTGAATTATTTCAGTACAGAAATGCATTCATTGCGTAACAACAATGGTTTTGCGTTAGGGTCTTACGGTGAAACTAAATTGGTTCATGCCAGTCTATTCCTTGTTGTCTTTCTCAATATTGAGTGCCATTTTTCTAATGTATTACTAAGTGTTAGCTTACTACCCAATTAATTGTGCTTTAGTGAGTTGCAATGGAGTAATACATTTAAAATGCTTAAACGAGAACTCCAGCCAGGTTTTATTTAAATAAATAAAAAATTTAAATGGTGGCTGAGTTGAGTGACGGTTGTTAATGAGTGGATTTAGATGCATTTTCTGTCATGCTGATTTGCATACATAACATATGGTACCCTGGAGTTTGGAGACATTTGACCCCTGTGGCACTAAAGGAAAGCTCTGCTGCAGTTTACGTTGCAGCTATTTGATGTAAGCTAAATTGACTTGGAGAGAGAGCTAGATTTGGGGAAGAAAAAAATAAATACAATAAGTATATAATTTGTTATAGAAGAAATATAGGTTTTTATGCTACTTGGCCTTAATTTTTTCTAGAAAAATCGTTTTATTTTATTTTTGTATCCCCATGCAGTGGGTTCATTTGTTATCTTTGGATGTGCTGGAGAGGGTTTACTTACAAAATGATTGGTTTTTCTAGTGGGCATGAAATAAAGATTGACCAGGTGGTGGTGGTATTATAATAGTATTGTTGGTATGTTGTGACCAGTTTTGACTGGGTTATTGATGAGGTTCTGAGACAAAATGGAGAACTTAACACGGTTAACATTTCTGGGTTATGCAGTTGGGTGGAACTGCTGTCTGGAGAGGCTGAAAGGCTGTTTTTATATGTTGTAGCTTGCTAGCTAGAATATGAATTAATTCTACAACTATTAAATTCAATAAAGAAGATGATACTTTTTTGTTCTGGTCAGTAAAACAGAAGTGAATGCGAACAACCTTCTGAAAAACTGAAAGTTTAATTAAGAAAATATCCCAGTGCGTTGATCAGCGGTGTATCTTGCTCAGGGATGTATCCTGACAATCGGTTTATATGCAAAAGCCTTATAAAACATGACCTTTTTTACCTATGCATTTTTCTAGAAAAAATAATGATAATCAAAAAAGTAAAATGCTGCTGCTAACTATCCTGCTGTGAATTAACATTGTTTGTGATTACCACTTTATAGAATTTATAGAGAATGTTTTATTTAAATGTCAGGTGTGAAATTTTATTTCTATGATCCTCTGGATGAGAGTAAAATGTAAAAAATAACAATTTGAAGTCTCAACTCTACTTACTGGTTTGAATACATTAATACAGGAGCAACAAGTGGTTCCAGAAAGTAAAAGCTCACTACTGCTGTTAACTTTAAAGTGTGGAACATACATGCAGTTGAACTCTAAACCAAATCTCGTAATTCTTCATCTCCGGGACTGAAAATGACATTGCCTTTAACTTGGCTGTCCTGCGTTCTTATTAGAGATTGTCAAACCAAAAATTATCTTCAGGAACATGGGTCCACTGGATGGCCTGTGTGTTTCAATAATGTTTTTACATATTCAATTAAAATAATTGTGTAAATAATACATTTACACTGTTGAACCTCATGTTGAATGGAAAAAATGGGCTTGGTGTGTTTTTTAAAAAGACGGTAGCTGGTGATTCAAATTATTATGCCATAATTTTTAGAGTGTAGCTTTGATGAGAATGGCGATGAGGTTGACAGTGAGAAAGCCAGGGTTGCAGTTGCTATCATGATGATGAATAGCAACATGAGGGTGGTGATGATGATGATGATGATGATGATGATGATGTTATGCCTCTTCTAGGAGCCAGGAGTGCCTCCTCACCGGTGTTAATGAGGGAGTCATGGCGGACCATACCCCCTCTCTGGAAACTGGTCGGCTGCTCAACCCTGACCTCCCACTCCTCCAGCCTCCTCATCCCCCTGGAATGGTCAACGGAGATGGGCCACAGCAGGTACCCCAACCGTTAAGCTTCAACCACCTCTATCTGTCTAAATCTTCTGTTCAGGTAGAGGACAGCTTGATGTTTGGTTACTCCAGAGGGGGTGTGGCACCAGTGGCGCACCAGAAAGTTTTGATCTGGAATCTTTATAATGGGTGGATGCAGAATAAACATTGACCGCTGAGCTCCAGCAGGCCTTTATCCTTTAATTGGGCATTAGAATAGTTAACAACTCCCAGATGTTCCACAGACTCGCATGACGTGTTCCAAAGACCAGTGCGAATGACGCAAATCCGGTGAAACATTAGTTTCGTTTTACTCATTTCGCAGGCACACTTATCCAGAGAAAAAGTGCAACAATGGCAAGCAACTAAATGTGATAGTTGACTATGCAACAGTGCTGTATCAACTCCTAAAAGCTTTAAATGCAAGTATAAGTGCTAGTTTAGGCAGTTCAATCTCTCACAGTGTACTTACGATGCAAGCAAAAGAAGAGGAACAGAACGGTTGATCCAGAGGTGCGGTCCTTTTGAAATGTCACACGTAAGGTGTGAGAAGGTTGCTAAGGTACCTTGGTGGGATTGGGGGTCGGTTTCTACATGGATGTTGAAATCACCTTGACGAAGCAGAGGGTTGTCATCTTCTGGGATAGAGCTGTGGAAGAAATCCAGCTCATCCCGAAAGGAACGGACAGGACCTGGGGCGCATTAGATAACGGCAAGGTTGAAGTTATTGGGCACGGATATCGAAGATGGAGTGGAGAAGATGAGCTAACCTGTGCTGCCTTCCCTACCAGTGGTTTACAGTCTACACCTGCTACACTTGCATATTGTGAATGGTGTATATTTCTGCCTCTACCCTTGTTAAATTGAGATGTGTGGTGTGGGTAGATCCAGGCTCCGGAGAAGGCCAGGAGATGTCCTGGAGAGTAATAGGCTCTCTTTTTAGGTGGATTCACTGTGATTGCTGGCTGCTGTGCCAATGACCTCCGTGTGGGAAGAATCATTGCTTGATGTCCAGTTTGAGGGGAAAACTTAATTTGTTTTTGGATTATTTGTTTAGCTTTTACATAGAAAAGGACTAGACAGTGGCCGGAGTTTCTACCATTGACTGAAAGGAGGCTCAAAGTAAATCTACAAAGCATACTACTGCCAAAAATGTATATTGTCCTAACCTACCACCCAAACAAGAAATTGTATTTGTTCTGCTACATTTTTACAAACAGAATTTGATACCAAGTGTTGAGCCTTTTTCAGAGGGAATAAAAAAAAGAATAAATAAATAAAAAAACTGAAAACACAGTGCCAAACAGGAAGACTGGAAAATTGTAGAGGCAGTCGCGAGAACTCCAGGACAGTGACTTAATGGTAGACGCATGCAGGATAAAGTAAACAGTGAGGAGCTGAGTAGATGTTTGTTCTTGGTTCTTGCTGCCAGGACTACACTGGAGACGATATCCCTCTTTGGATTGGCCAAAAAACACTGAAGAAAAGCAGAATATGGTTAGTTGACAGACAAGTGGAGGTAGTGAATTAATTCAGTGTTTGTATGACAATTTATGTAGCCTCCGCAGGAATAAATAATGGCAGAATACTAAAGGACAAATGTGGTGAGATGCAAGGGAAAGTAATATAGCCATGAAGGTGGTTGGAGTTTTTTCCCGCCTCCTAAGAGAACAGTCAACTAATGAGAGTTGACCTACTAATAGAAAGGTGATAGCAAGGAAAGCTCTGCACCTGAAAATTCGATAGCCAAAGCTATTTTTATTTAAAGTTAATTTACAGCTAATTTAAAGTTTAATCAGTTTTTCAAATTCAGGTATGTCTATAGGGGAGAAATGCTCAAGAAATGAAACCTGTGCACATACTGGAGTATAGTCCTCTAACTCTTCTCCTTCAATACAATATTATGGCTACTACATACAAAATGATCAGTACAGCTAATATTGTTGGAAAACACCTAAGTGCAAAAGAAATTTGAAATCATTTAAGACTTGTACACCATGCTCTGTTGTCATGACCGAAATATTAAGGAACTATTGAGAAGGAATCTAGTGAGAAGCTAAATGGATATGGTACTTGTGCCTTTGTCTATCCGAGTGCTCAAATCAGGGGCCCTAAATCGTCTGTACAGATTCACCAATATTCATTGTGCATATCAAAAGGAGTTATTTACTATTTATCTTAAGACAGATGCAGTCAGTTGTATATTGGGGAAACCATTGTGGAGCACCTCAGCAGTATCCAGGATTTTGTGTTCTCATTAGTTTGACATTTAAATTGTGGTGGTCATTCTAGTTATGATGTCAACATGCGCATTATCAGCTGTTGCTGTGGAACTGGGTAAACCGAAAACTAAAGGAAAATGAATTGATATTCAAACTTGGAACTTCGGAACAAAAGTCTAGAATGGTGTTCATTCCAGAAGCTTTAAAACTGTAACTAGTTTATAGCACCTTAGCTGAAGAATGGCTCTTGGTCAAAACATCCTCTTACTTATGTAAATCATTATATTTGTTTTCTTTTGTGTCCGGTAAACAGGTGAAATGGTAGTTAAGGGGCAAAAGGCAGAAAAGATCATTATGGTATAAAATAGGTTAATGCGTCACCTTTTCCATTTATTTAGAACCCCCCCCTTTCTCTCCCCTTTACTCTTTGTGCTGAGCGGTTGGTCAAGCTGAGCAAGAAGCTGATGAATCAGCCTTCTGAATATCAGTGCTCTCAGTTAGACCAGGGGCTTAGCTGTATTGTAAAATAACTGTTGGAACATATGCTAGTTTCCTCTCATTTATTTGCCTTTTTCCCCAGTTAATCTCGGGATCCAGACATTGAGTAATTTAAGATTTGCCTCCTGTTATTCCGATGCTGGTATTTTCTGTGTAGTCCTTAGTAATTAGGAAATATACTTTTTGCTCTTAGGTCTTACAGAAACTCATTTTGGTTTCAAAGGGCTTTAAAGGTTTTTTTTTTTTTTGGAATTTTTTTCCCCCTAATTTTTCTTCCGCATGATGGCAGAGAAGTCTGTTACACATTGTTTAAAATGCGTCTTAACCTATGTCCATTTGGTTCTTGCCACAGGATTTCATTTCCACAGTTAATTATTTACTGCTTTTATATAGGAGGAAAATAATGTAGTTCCTTTATTCTTCCTAAAATAAAGCCAATACCTTTTGTTTATAACTAACTAGTGAAACAGTAGGGTAACTTAGTGCTTAGAGTTGTTCACGTCATACATTCAGTACATTCAGTAAACCATGCACACCGGTAGAATTTTTTTTGGTGGAGCTATTTAGCCAAGGTGCTTGGTAATGTTTACATGAGTACAAAAGTGGGATCAGATTCATTAAATTTTATTTTATGCTGTCAAACACGCACAGTATGAGGGTGTTTTCCATTAAAAGAATATTTTGGCTGCTGGAAAGCACAGCAGGTACTGTTTTTGTGGGGGTTTTGGCTGCTTTGTGAAAGAAATAAATTATTTGGGTCTCCTTGTCTTCTGTAGCGTAAATTGGTTTCTGGATCCTGGAAAGCCTTAGTTTAATGCAATTCCGTAGTAACTTTCCTACTGTAAAGATACGTGAAGTTTGGCTCCAGTGATGCGACAGGGGTTGAACATATGGTCACTCGGCTTTTCCAACTAAGCCACTTGGGAAGGACGGCCAAGTCAGTGTTTATCGTGGCCGTAGTCATTGAAATTTAAAAAGGTCAGTATAGCAGTATAGCCCCATATTCTCCTCTCAGTTTTTCTCTGTTGCACATTCACCCAGGGTTGCCATGGCAATGTGCCCCACTGCAAGTTATATCAAGGGTTAAGCAGTGGATGAGGTCGAGTGCATGATTGTGAGATGCTTTTATGGTATTGGTGGTGTTATGTTTAGTATCATGTTGTCACTGCCTTCCACTCAGTTGGGTGGCCAAACATCTTTCCACCTAAACCTGCTTGTAATATATATTTACCCTTGTACAGTAAAGTTTTCCACTGTAATAGTTCGGGGTATCTGACTGGGAATGCCTGTCATGGTCATGGGGGGAGGGGAAATAAGAATCGTACTTGCTCTCTTGAAAGTGCTGTGCAATGAGTATGTTGGTCCCCCAGGTGATCCATGTACTATATACACACCCAGACCTGAACCCACCCAAAGTACATCTGCTATAGGCATGCTGTCACAGTTCCACACAGGAAATGTTTGGGAAGCCGTACTCTGAGGGAAGTCTAAATGAACTCTCAATGTTTTCTTGAGATGGTGATTTAAACTACGGAATGTAGCTTAAGGTCTTTTTATATGTGTGTTGTCAAAATTGGCGCACATCTGAGAATACATAACTCACTGTTTGAGACTGATCATTTTCTTTGGCTGCTTCAGATATGCAGATTAATGCATGAAAGATGAGATGTGAAACATTGTCATTACAATTCCAAAGAAGTGCAAAGCTTTTGTTTCACGTTGGGTTTGATGGTTGCCTCCAAAAAGAGTTCAGTTGAAGGATGAATTTCTATCAAGCTGAATTGATTTCAGTATGTTGCAAAAATAGATTTCCTTTTAGAAGTACTATAGTTAGTTCTACCTCTGAGGGTCTAACATAGATGGTCATGGTACAGGGACCTGCACAGACCCAAGTGGGAGGTCCGCTCTCCAGGAACTGAGTAACTATGTTGGACTGGTTCTGCAGAGGCTGTGTTATGTCCCCCCATTTATGATCACCAGAGTTCAACCAGCTAAAGTGATTTTAGCTCTGTTTAGTCATGTGGGGTTTGGTGCAGGTGTGCGTCAGCTTTGAATACGTTTTAAAAGTGTTTTTGTGTTTGTAACTGGACCATATGAACGGAAAGGAACCAAACTGATAACACCATTAAAAGCTTGCTGTCTGTGATTTTCAAGATTTGTTGGGAGCAGAGTGTTTAACTTTGGGGAAAGTGTGTAGGAAAATCTTTGTTGCTGCATTTATCTAACTACCCAGAGGGACCTCATACTTTCACAAATCGTGGTCGCTAGCAGGTAAGGGTGTACTCCACTGATGGCGACATTAGTTCCTGTTGGCCAGATTTCCACTGCTTCTGACGTCACTTGCATCTTGTTTCCTGTCCTCCTGTTTGCTGTGCCATATCCGTGCAGAATA
This sequence comes from Hiodon alosoides, assembly GCA_025775065.1. Lineage (NCBI taxonomy): Eukaryota > Metazoa > Chordata > Actinopteri > Hiodontiformes > Hiodontidae > Hiodon > Hiodon alosoides. The sequence continues at coordinate 13,359 of JAOYSI010036658.1, forward strand.
AACAATTAAGAGGAACAAACTGCGAGAAACCTGAACCCTTAGTCACCAGTGGCCGTGCTCCCGACAGAGGGAAAATGTCAGCCGGAACGACTGTAAACATATCCGCCAACAGATTTCACTGGCCCAGTTTACGGGTGGCAATAAAACCGAACGGTAGCTTGCGCCTCCGTGCTAATCGGCATTCATTTTAATCACCCTCAAGTCTCATATGTACCTGTGTGGCAGCTTAGGGGGAAGCAGAGTCTATTAGTGTTTAGCTAAACCAGTCACAGGTTTGCCAGCTCTGAATCGATAAAGGGCTGTTCAAACAGAGACCTGGTGTACTTGACATTAGCCTTGACATTTATTTAACTAGCAATAAATACAGGGTAAAACCAATGGCTGAGAAAGGGAGACATGTTCTTGATGAGCAGGTGGCTTTTGAAATGGGAAAAGGCTCCCCTGTGCACTAACCCCTATAGCCACCACTTCCTAAACAATGCGTAGTGGGCACTCAACAGAGTTGACATGGTGACCCAGCATTTAGTCCGGTAATGATTTTGACCAAATTGCTGGGTGTTTCCAAATTAACAATAGTTTTTTTTCCGATTGGTGGCGAATAAAGATATTCCATACCAGCCAGAAAGTTTTCACAGATTTTCAGAAATTTCAGGATTTTATTTGGGGGGTTCAGTAGATGAATAAAGTTTAAATGTTAATATGGCTGTAAACTTTCTTCCAAATTTATTATACTCCCCTCATTTTTGCTTAAAATGTATTGTATATATTGTGCCTGGTATAATAACTGAAAATAATACAATGCATAAAATTTGGTTTCACAGTAGGGCTGCCTTATGTTGTCGCAATCCCATACAATATTCAGAAGTAAAATATTTTTATAAATAGATTATGCCGTTATAGTTCCAATTATTTTACCATTGCCATTATTGCAGTCATTTTAGGGCGTGCATTAATTGTAAAGCAGAATCATAAAAGAATTGGCAATTTGTCTATAGTACTTGTTCAGCACCAGATTTAAACTATTGGGTTTGTGCGCTTGTCTTTCTTATTTTTGCTTGCAACTGTTGATTCACCCTCTTGTAGTGAAGCACCATTTTAACCAAATGCATTTTTCCAATACAAAAACTTTTGTTCCATATTCATACAAGCCCACACAGTCCACCATAGATGTAATGTAGTGCTCACAGGAACATCGGTCTGCCCGCAGCAAGGACATTTGCCATGGAAACTGATCTAACCAATGACACAGTAAGCGTGTCAAATGAAACGCCTGCCTGACTTTTGATGTCCACTCATACGCAGGGATTTTTCTTCTGTCCTCGTCAGAGATATCATGTCACTGACATTCACAATGTCGACAGATTTGCTCAGGCTTTGCTCAAGTGCTGCCTGTTACTTGTCATTTTGAGATGTTGATGCCATCTTTGAGTCATTCATCACCATAAAAAACTGACACTATGCACGGATGGCTGTTTTTGTTTGTTGGTTTTTTTTGCCTCAGAATAGGCAGAAATGTAATTAAAAGGATCAGTGGTCTCCATTGTTTTCTGAAGCTTAAGCAGAAGTAAAATTACTTGGCATGGTGTTTTTAAAAAATCAGGTAGGTATTCTGGGTAGTCTTAAACTATGCAAAGACCATAGTCAAATGTGGATACTGTTTTGACTTCATACTGTTCATACTGCATACTGCGTGTCTTTTCTCTGAGGGTCTTTTTTTTTTTGGTTTTTTGTTTACAAGCCTAGACCAGTAGTTTGGAAGTTGTCGTGTGCAAAAAATGATTTGCAACATATGTAGATACACACGGCTATACTAGCCTTACACACATACTAGCCTTAATGACACTTGTATAACAGAGAAATGTTCTCTGGGTGGTAATTCTGCAAACAATTGGTAAATATGGACTTTGGTACAAACACGGTTGAGAACCTTTTGGTCCGGAGCTGCTACTACGCAGCTTTTATATGACTGTGAATCCACCCAGCTTTGGAGAATAAAATGAAGGTTTCAGTTCAGCACTAGTTTAAAGCCCTCGTTGAGCCATTGTTTTGTTGGCTGTTGTTTTCATTTCCGTCTTTATGGCATGTCCCCATCTGTGTGCAGGTGGCCCTGGCAGGTGCTGGTCTCCTCGTCTCTGCTTATCATTTGTGTTACCAGTGGAACATTTGCAGGGGTGTCACAGCTAAGATTTATTTCAAGCTTTGCATAAGCTGGTATAAAACCACCCTATGCTTAGCAAACCAGTTGAACATATAGGTTGACATTCTCTTGTAGAGTATTGTTAGAACCAGTATCACCAGTATATATGGGTCTTAAACTGCTCCTATCATGAATTTTTTTTTTTTTTTTTTTTTTTCTGGTTTCTTTAGATGGCACAAAAGCGTTTTATCTATTAATACATTTTTTATATTCTAATTTTTGTTTATTAAATTAAATCATACAAGCTAAAACTATAACAGCAGTTGCTGTCCTTGTGGTCATGGTCAGATTTGATTTAGTTTTCCGTGGTCGTCAGGATATCCTTATGTAAATTAGTTGGATGTTTGGCCTTCTCTTTAACAGAGGTTTTAAAAAAGAACTCTGAATCCTCCCCCCCGTCCGTCCTCCCTGCAGATGAGCCGTCCACCTCTCGCTGCTGCCATAGAAAGTGCTGTGGCTTATTTGCTGCTGGGGTTGCCGTGGAGACCGGGGGAGACGCCGTTTGCTGTGTAGCGGAGGCAGTGGGGTTCAGCCCAAGCCATAGACGGGAGAAGGCGCTGTCGGCCGCTGAGTGCACTGCTGTGCAGCAGTGGAGAAGGATGGAGTGTCTGCCACAGACGTGCAGTGCGCTGCGTGATCATCCCGCCAAACTGCTCTAGCGAGAGCTCGGTCGTGCAACAACTCTTGGATCTTTTGTTTATTTTTATTTTATTTATTTATTTATTTATTTTTGCTTCCTCCTGCTGAGCGGAGTGGGTGAGATTCAGCCAGGCCAGATGCACCTGCCTCGTGGGCCTGGTCCTCTGTGCTGGAGGGAACTTGGTAACGCTGGAGTGGTCTGGCGATGGGCACCCAGGGCTATTTCAGCGGCTGCCTGGTTCTTTCCTGTTTAATCGGCTACGTCTGAAAGGGAGGGAGCAATGCGGGCGACCGTAAGTGTGACTTAGGTGTTTTGTTCCAACACTGTTTTTGTTTGTACTATTTAAAAAAAAAAAAGGAGAAAGGGAGAGCGAGCTTGGGAACGAGTGGGTTGCTTCTAGGTGTGATGCTAGACTGCCAGTTGCCGGTCCCGGCAGCCGAAAGGAGTGGCGTGTAGGAGCCAAAACAAAAAAGAGCTGAGAGCTAGCTTGAGAAAAACAAGCCCTACAAACGGATGAATAAAAACAAACAAACGTTGATAAGAGGGACGTTTTGCCTTTAATTTGATAAGCCGTTCACTCAGGCTTGTGCGTGCACGTTTGTCAGCTTGTGGGGGACACTGCGTTTGTGTGTGAGCACTGCTGATGAATGGGAGCTGTAGCAGGGACCGCGGCACCGATGGCTTTACTCGGAGAGAGTAGCAGCTGTAGCCCAGCACTGTGGGAGTTGAGACACAGCAGACCGGGCTTCCACTGCAAGAGCCAGGTAACCGGAGCCACATGCAGGGAATCGTCCCCCCCAAGCCAGCCCCACAGGCACTGTCGCTTTGGTATAACAATTCAGTGTATGTTAGAGAGGCTTCTTACATGGGTGTAGTTGGAAAAATCTGGGAGATGGGTGTGTGTGTGTGTGTGTGTGTGTGTGTGTGTGTGTGTGTGTGTGTAAATTAAATTAGATAAGAGATGATTCCTATTCACCGGTGGTCTGGACATCAAGGAGTTGTCTGGAAAACGGGGGGTGCTTGGCGGCTTAGCGCAGGTGGTGATGGATAAAATCTGCTTACCAATTGGTTAACACAAGGCCGATAAATAGATAATGGATTTAATTAACGCTATGCTTTACACTATGCCCTGTGGATGCACCCACCCTTTGGGGAACGAGGGGTCATGGGAATGGATATAATAGCAATTTTACTGTATTGGTTTATTTCCATAAAATTAATTGTTTCTCTTGGACCGATGGAGTGAATCTCAAGGTTTTTTGTGTGTTTTTTTTTATTTTTACTTAATTTCCACCGAGTGGTTTGGATCTCCTCAGCATTATAGCGAAATCACAGTTCAACAGGGAATAAGAAACTTTTCCTTTTTTTCTGCTGCCCTACTCATTTATTGAGGGATTTAATCCCACTCACCGTTATTTATTTATATTTCAAATTGCTAATTATTTTTTTAATTTTCTGACTGTTTTTAGTATTAGCCAGTCACTAAGAATCCTGCCACCACACACTGGGGAAGACATGATATTGGTCTCCATCCAATCCAATCACTTTTGGGCCACCCATTGTTTTGCACACTGTAGGCTTCGGAGGCCACACGAGCATTTCAGCACCTATTGGCACAAGTGACATGTTCTAGATTCTTTGAAATATAAATCATAGCATAGGGTTCAGTCTGTGCTCAGGCAAGCTCATTTTAGTGACTGAGCTTTTGGGATGGGTCTCTGCGGTGTTCCTGAGAAAATGTCACATGGATGTTTTCATCAGTTCCATTTAAGCTAAATACCCTATGCATGGTGAACAAGTATGTCCCTCTACTATGGACTGAGGGCAGAACTCCAGTGAAAGTCTACAATTTGATATTTTGTATGGTGTATATACTGTGTACATTTATTGGCACACAAATTAGGTTTGAGTCTGAAACCGTTGGAGTAGGGTTGGTCATCTGTTACTGTTTCCAGCTTGCAGGTAAAGCAATTTTCGAGAAGCATCTAGAAGAGCTCATTAATGTTGGTTATTACTATGATTCACTGAAGTGTGACACATGAAAAGTAATTACCCAAACAGCCTCGGCACACTCACTGTTTCAAAGTAAGTACTGCTATAGTTAAAAGGTGGGTTTAGCAGTGATTTAAGGAAGTTTTTTTTATTTTTTTTATTTATTATTTAACTATTTAAAATTATTTTGGGATATCGGTAAATTATCTTCGTATGACCTTAAGGATTTTGGATTTCTGCTTTTATTGAAGTCTGTGGTATCTTTTTCTCTCTTCCTGTTTTGTTTTTTTCTTTACTCCTAATCTCACTCCATTTTCCTCCTGCCACCAAGGCTTCCAGGCCGACATTTTCCAGGCCCAGGAAATCTTACCCTTTTTCTTGAGTTTAATGGTTTCGCTTTATCCATCCAGCCTTCTTTCCTGTTTCCACTAATAAATTGAAATCAGATGGATGGATACATGGATACTTGTCATTAACGGGGGAGAATAGATCAATCATCTGTTTATCCATTCTGCTCCTCTGCCTCTCTCCTTCCTGGTGATAACTGGTTGTGGATCATCAGCCACCCACCATGACCCTTTTTTAAATTTTTTTGATGCTACTTAATGTTACAATGCTGGATGTTACATCTTTAGTGCTGCTCAGCATTAGAGGAAAACTAGCAAGAGGTCCTTATTTTGATAGGCCTCTTTGGGATGAAATGCCTTGTCACTCAGACCGTTGAATGCCTACTACATTTTTTACTGCCATGTCAAGCTTGGTGGGTGGTGATCATTGCCTTTACATTTGAGTGATTTAGCGCTGATGCTCTTATCCGTAGCGATGTTCACAAGTGCCTTTTCTTACCATTTCCTGCTGGTTATTTAAACATGTTCTCCCACTCTCTCTTGTTGCTGCAGGTGATCTTAGTGCAGGTGAACGCCGGTGAGGCCTTCACAATCCGGCGAGATGATGGCCAGTTTCAGTGTATCACAGGTAGGAACTTCAACCAATTAAATCACCTTTGGGGTTTTTCTGCCAATTGTTCTAATGTGAATGAACTCTGGCACCACACATGGGGAGGTGATTTGTAGGATCTCTAATATTACACACAAAATGCAGGCCTTGCCACCTGCATGAGAGGTTCTGCGACGATTGTTGAAAGGACGGGTCTTACCCCATAGGACTGCTAGTCTATAGGCCCCCATAAAGCCGAAAACTCAGAAATTACCCTGACGATTCTCATCCACCATAACTTTCCTGGTCACAATCCTCTAATGACATGATCTGGATTTAAAGCTGTGAAATAGGGTTCAGTTTGTGCTTTCGTGAGTTTGTTTACCGACTGATGATATGTCATAGTATAGGATGCAATACCATTTCATGTGTCCTATTTTAGTGAAACTGATGCAACACTAAAGCCCAAGTGCATGCTTAACAAATTAGTACTTTTGCATTTCGAGCTGCCTTTTAAGTCATGGCTAATGCTAACATTGGAACTTTATTCGGAGCGGAAAAACATAAAACTATTTATTTGATAATAGTAGTGTGTGTTGGCAGATTAATCACAACTAACAGGCATTTATTTGTTTGTTTTTTTGTTTTTTTTAAACCGTTTTAATTAGAGGGGTTACTCAATGAAACATTCTCACATTAGGCAAACTGCCACAGTCCCGATACTGTCTGTCTGTGTGGTATGAAGTCAGTGAGGGTTAGCAGAGATGGGAGTGGCGGTATTAGATGTTCACATCCCTGTTATTATGTTTCAGAGATCAGTCAGATCACAGTTCATGAAGAATCCTGGTGCTTATTTGTCAGTTTCATTCTGTTCCCAGCCATTGTCTACGGTGAATTAGACTAGCCTTTTGGTTGATCTTTTGTAAAATGTAAGTATAGTTAAATGCTTTATCAGTGGCATCAATAAGATAAAATACTAAATTTTTTTGATTGCATTATTATTTTAGAGCATAAATGATCCGGTAGATGCTTATTTTCCCCAAAACTAAAGAGTCATGTCAGACGTGTCCTGTGCTGAAGCAATAGTGGTGCGTTGTGATGTAACTATTGTTTTAAGTTGTTGGCTGCTTCCCACTAATCCAGTAACTAACACAGGAATTATTTATTCAGACAGACTTTATAATTTAATTTAAACTGCTGTCTTTTGATCAAATAATTTCAGTGTAGTACTGTGTTTACTCTTGTGGATATTGTGGTGATATTTCAGTCATTTGGAAAGGGGCTGGCTTACATAATGGGCCAAAAATAGCTCAAGATCAGAATAGCTCAGAGAAGTCAGAAGGCTGCACTTAATTCTCTGGTTTTAAATATATATGTATATTGTATTTTTTATTATTTTAGCCAATTATCTTCCCGATGGCTTAACTTAAACACATATTCGGGTATGTTTTTTCCACTGCAAAAACTTCCCTGTCACCAAACCAGCAAATACACAGTGAATGCCAATGGATTATTTGCAAAAGTCTGTGTAAAAGGGCCCATATCTTGTTCTGAAATTAGACTTAAATATATGAGAAAATATTATTTCAGATAAGTATAATTTTTTGAATATTTAGTAAATGGTTTTTCTTAGTGTTGCCAATAATGATTTTTGACTAATATGCAAGTAAGATGAGTTCCAAATTATGGACCTACTTAGTTGGTGGTTTGCACTATCACAAGTGGTGAAGAGTTAACAATAAAATTTCTGTGCAGCAAAACTTTTGAACTGATTTATAGGATCTAAGCGCTTTGTTGCTAGGAAACCTCACCTCACTCCTCACCAGTGCATTCTACACATTATTGCTGAAGTTGAAAAACTGTTGAAAATGTCGTTTGCTAGAAACAGACTGGTAATTTTCAAAGGGAAATATGCTGGATGATCACGCAACCATTTTGGCAACTCGTGCCTCTGCGGCACATGTCTGTTTACCTGTTATTGGTATAGCGCATACAAAGATATTATGTGTATCTTGGTTAACTAGCTATATTGATTACTCCCATGTTTAGTACCTTGGCATCTGCTAGCCTGAATGTTTGCGAATGTCAAGCAGGTGTGTAACTGTAGGAGATTCTCTTGATTTGACATTATTTAGCTTGGACTTGATACATAATGTTTTTTTTGTTTTGTCTGGACTTGACTGTTTTGTCTGGATTTGATGGGGCTCAGTTCATCAGATGTCTAAAATAAAGAAGGGAGCGGGCCAGGACTAGAGCCACGCTGTCATAGCCTGGGGGGAATTTAGGAACGTGAAATGGGCAAGCCAGTTAGCTGCAGACTATCAGTGACGTAGATGGAAGGATGACTCACTGCTACGGGTACAGGGAGGGTGGGAGTCTTTTTTTAACCTAACTTTTAAAACCAGAAAGTACATGAGGGGATAAAAAAACAAAACAAGCAGGATGAAGTGGTTTATTTTATTTTGCTCCAGCTATATGCATTTATTTAGGTATTCACATGCTTATTTTTAGTATCGGTAAGTGCGTGTGCAGTTTGTTTGTGCTCTTGACTTATCCTTATCAGAACAGGAAGTCTATGCTGTATAGCCAAAGCTTTTGGGAATGTAATTTAGTAAGAGTGGTCCTTTTTAAAAATCTGTTTTATGGTAATTAATGGAGGAGATGGGAACGTCAGTAGGGAATTGTGTGCGTGAAAATGATCAAAGCTTAAGTGGAGTTTACCTAGTCTGTTGTAGGGAATAGAAAAATAGAATCAATCTTTATTATTGTAATTCTATTCTAATGCCTGCTGTCAATTCAAACTTGCAGGTTTCCACAAAGAATGAATATATGCTCTCCAACACAGCACTATTTTGATTATCTGGGCCTGATAACACACACGCAATCTCAATATCTTCTCTGTTTCCTCAAAATGGCTCGTATCTGCTATTTACAGATGGATGCAAGCACAGCTCAGTCACACACGCAAGCATGTGCAATTTTTCATTCATAGCATCAGAGCCTGGAGTTAACGAATCAGTGAAGAGGTCACTATATAGTCATTCTGCAGGTAAGGTAATGGGAATAAGATGGAATTTTGTTATATTTTTTAAGTTTAACCCCTAATACGAAGCGGAGGTGTCTATCTAATTCAAATATGCTCTTAATTAGTAAAGGTTTTTCATAATGCAGTTATTGGGGTACAGAGAGACTTTCTAAATGGTAGAAGCCATAAAACGGGAAAAGGTGTTGCCAGTATGCAGTTGATGTATTCTGAAATGCATTCACTGGGTGCAGCAACAAAGACAAAACTCTTCCCTTTCAAATGCAAAATATGTGCCATCACTAATGCATTATTTCCCTTTCCCGCATGAACCAAGTCTTGGTGTCATACATCCATGATCTTATGAATGTCCCTCAAGCTATTCATTGGTGGCTGAGCACTTTTTATGTAACTCCCCTAATTTGCCAGTTTAGTACAATTTTTAAAAACATAACTCTGTGCTAAAACGATTGTTGCTTAATTTTGTTTTTGTATGAGTGTCTGGCGAAGACTTTAAATGTATATATTTTTCTCTTGTAAAATCAAGCAGTTTAGTTTTACTAGTTTTTCTTAACTTTGTATGAAATAAGTTTGTGGGGGGTTTTTTCTTTCCATCTTATCTGCAGGAACATGTAAATACGGTGATCATGATTTTGTCACTGCTATTGTTGATTTGTCTCTGGCTGGAGCTGATCATTTAGGTGTGTAGAGGCTCTACCAGAGCTGCTGTACAGCCTGTATATATTTTTTTTTACTTTCAGCTGTAGGTGGTCTCCAAGTGTCGCACACCAGATCTTGGTTGAACGTCTGTACAATGCGATGTAACTTTTCGAGTTCAACCTAAGCACCAATCTCAGTGCTTGTCAACGTGACTCCAACGTTTTGAGGTTAGCTTTGACATCTTCAGTGTACACTCCAAAATGGTTCTGGACTAGGCACTGTGCCCCCAGGGCACGTTGATGCTCACCGCTATTCAGAGGGGCTACTCCCTCCAGTTTGCCCTCGGCTCTCCTCCTCTCAGGGCACCGCACCATTTTGCTCAACATGGATTTGATCAAGGGCTATTAGCAGATTCCCCTGACACAGATTCCTGGCTTCTCCGCTCTGTTAGGTTTGAACCAATCTGTCACTTTGCTGTGCGGTCTGCATGGAGCGCCAGTGAGAGCATAACGTATTATGTAGAGGGAACGGAGGGCTTAAGCCAGTCCAAGCAATTGTTTTTCTGTTGTTTTCTGCCAAGCCCCGTCTTTACAGAGACTGCCCAGGTGGCTCATTGAGACAATAAATAAATAAAGGCAGGCGTATTGGCAAACTGGATCCACCTAAGAGGATTACTGGCCAATCCGTGATGGGACAGGCCAACTCTTGGCCAATGTTCCAGGGTGCATCGTTCGACATCACCAACTTGGCACATGTTCACCGGGTTCTGTCGGCTGAACATTGTGGATGCGCAGCGCCCTGTGTTTCACTGCCTTCTGAAGTCTGTTTCTCTTCCGCCCAGTGAATGGTGAAAGCGTCTGCTTGTGCATCCACATGGTATGAGTGTTGACACTCAGCTCATGCGGAGACATACAACAGTCCCCACAGGTATACTCGCCCATTAGTGATGGTTCATATTTTGTATTCGAAAGGGAACGTTGGGTTATCATGATAAAAATGTTTCCCTGAAATAGAAATGTTAACCGTCAGTCTTTGCGGTCGCTGCGTTGCCTCTGTGGCTCGGGGGGGGAAAAAATAGAACAAGTTTCATTGCTGCTGAAGGTACTACATCAGTTCATCGCAATGTCTGCTGTCCTAAGGAAATAACCCATTAGTGATTGTTGATACAAGTCATCCAAAGTTTTAGCAAATAAGAATTTTTTACCAGTAGTGGGAAAGGGCAGATATTGACATTCAACAATAACTGTTGCATGTTAATCTCTTTTTAAAAGTATAAATTACATCGTTACTGGAACAGTGTATTTTTATAGGTAAGTTGAGAAAATCTACACATTAAAATGCAGTTTAACCTAGGACGTGCATCAATTACAGTTTTACTGTGTGTCTGTGTGATCAAGAAGTTAATACAAGAAAATAAAAATTGATTAATTATAAAAATAGCTCTGAAGTTTGCGTTTTCCCTTCACTCTTAAGTTTTGCTCTTCGGTTATATCTTGGAGTGTTTATGTAATGGTGTAGTATTTAACTAAATAAAAAAAATTGGCTTCAGTGCAAATACAATTTTTGTCCTCTTTGGTTTATCTTTCTCTGATCAATGTATCTTTTTCATCAGACCAAAATCCTGCTTCCTCCCTCTGTCTGAGGGGTTAAATGACACCACCACCTTTTGTCCTGGGATTTCATTGCCTAGTAATGGGCGATGCTTTATTTTATTTGGAAGTGGCGCAGCCTTTGTTCCAACTTGGTTGTCACAATGTTTGTTCTAGGGAAGCCAGAGCAAAATGAACTGATGTAGGCCTAGCTTGCAGGAGCCGGCTCTCTGTGTACGCTGACAGTGCGAACAAACCTCATTAGTGTGGCTAAACTGCTGAAAAGATTAGACAGGGCGATTATACGCAGTTTAAGTTTTCATCTGCGAACGTGAGTGAACGTATGCTGTTGGCCGGAAATAACACTGTGTGTGTGTGAGATACGCTCTTCACTTTTTACTGGCCGTTATGGCACTGCTGTACCTGGTTCTGGCTGATAATGTTTCCCAGTTGTACTCTTCTGTAGATGTCTTGCAGGTTTGTCAGATAGGAACCTTGAAAATAAACCTTGTTCTCTCAGGTTTCTCTGATCGCACAGGATTACGGTGTTCGTATTATAGTTCATAACAGCTGCTTTAGGTAGAAACACTAGCAAGACTGCTTAAAAGCATTATTAAATCGTTACCATTTGTACATTTTCTAATGCCTGCCATCAGACTATGTGAATTCAGTTAAGTCAAAGGTTTATCTTTAAAATACTGACATTGGAGTGGAAAACGTAAAACTATAGGTTACTTTAAATAAACCATGTTACTATATTTTTAGGTTTGTGAATATAATGGGCTGAAAAATGAGTCTTTGTGTGACAAGCCGGGGATACGTTTATAGTAAGTTCATAGTGATTCATGGTTAATGTAACAGCTTGATGAAGTGGTAATCATTAAAGAACTCCAGATGGTGCTCCTCCCGCCCCAGTATATGGCAGGTTCAGCATTTACGGCTGTGTTTTGTTTGTCACAAAGTGGCCATTTGCTGCGGTTCGCCTGCAATTATTAAAAGCTGAAGCTGACGTCCCCCGTGTGCTGGCCGACCCATTCTGAGCATACTGCCTGGGCAGAGCCAAGGAGTTTCCTGGAAACAGCTGACTAGAACACCCCGCTGGCTGCAGAGCCAGATCCAGAGCCAGCCTTTGTCCTTCTGTCGCCTAGCGTTGCTTTTCCTCTGCCTCCTTTTCCAAGTCTGCGCACTATGAGCGGTAAGACGGGGTTTCCAGAACAAGTGGGCGGTCTGTTTACTTTCTTGGCGTCTTTCTCCCAGCTGGTAGTGAAGCACACCCCTGCGCTTGGGCTGCTAATGCCGAGCCCCCTTCTCCCGGCCTGGCACAGTGCTTACATCTGCCACAGCTGAAAATGGAGGAATGTGAAACCGAAAGTGCCAACTGGGCAGTGAGGCTCTCTTAGAATTCCAGCCTTTCACCGGCCTTCAGCTCGGTTTTAGTTTAATGTATTTCTTATTAATGAATTGATTAATTTCTTTCTTAGAATTGCGTTCAGGACATACGTTCTCAGGAACGGTTTGCCGGATTTTATTCAAATTGGATGCAAGGACGTACTGGGGGAGATGAACGGTCTTGTTGATTTTGGTCGAAATGTTAACGTGACCTGTCATTTCCTGTTTTTCTTTTGAACGCCATATCTGTAGACGAAATTCATGGAATTTTCGTATTCAACCAAGATATCTGATAGATATCTGCAGGTACTAGAAAACTTTGGTGACTGTGGCCTACATTTCAAAGTGACCCGTGAGCTTATTTTTCATGCTTTGTAGGATTTGGTAGACCCCTCCCCATTTGATGAAGATGGTCTATTCTTAATGTGATAATTGACCTCTCTTACAACTTTTCTTTTACTCTTACTACAAACACTTTCCTCCATATTTGCTAAATTTTAGTTGTTTGCATAAAATTTTAACACGCATAACCTATGGCATTAGAAATTGTCCTTTTAGAAAATTAGAGTTAGTTTTTTTTTTTATCTGTCTGACAAAGATTGCAGGCATCCCACCATGGCCTCTCCTTTTCAGACAAACCCACAAATTCACATTGTGCTGTGTGACTTATTTTGAGTTCTGTACATTTTGCTGTCTGGGTTTCTTTTAATATGACTGCACTGCATATAAACAGTCCTGAAGGCTGTATCCTTGGGAATATTTTGTTGCAAGCATTTTACACTGTGCCCTGAATGGATGGTATATACAAAGAATGTCTGGCTCCTAATGAAAAGGCCTCATTAATACCAAAATTATTTCTGTATTCAGGTATTGTTTTGAAAGCATGGATGATGTCTGTCTGACGTTTCTTTCTTAGTGTTGTTCCAACTATATATCTATACTAATAATGATGCATTTTAACAGGTCCAGCTCAGGTTCCCATGATGTCCCCAAATGGTTCAGTGCCTCCAATCTATGTGCCTCCTGGATACGTTTCACAGGTAAAATTCCCATCCCTCTTTCTTTGTCTGTCTGTCTCTCTCTTCCCTGTTTTTCCCATACATCTCATGAGGTTTTCCTCCCAGTACATGAAAACGTTCCGTCAAGCACGTCCTCTTTTTCCTCCTTCAGTCTCCCATTTTATCGTAGTATCTCATGCTTGTTAAGAGTGCTGCTGTTCTCCTGCCAGTGACGTGCTGCTCCCCTAAGTGCGCCCAGTGGAGCTGTGTCTTCCTCTCCACGACTCATCTCTCTTTTCCCTTGGGTCCCCCGTTTGCCTGCACCGTGCTGCGTCAGTGACCGCATCGATCTCTCCGTCTTCCTTTAAAGATCATTGAGGAGAATGGAGTGCGCCGTGTTCTGGTCTTACCTCAGCCGGAGTTTCATCCAGGAGGCCACTCTCCTCTTCACCCGGCTGGTGCACCCCCGCCTCCCCCCCACACCCACCTGCCAGCCTTCATCCCCCACCCGGCCATGATCCCCCCATCGCCCCACCCCATGTACAGCGTGGCGGGCGGAGCGGGGGACATGAGCTCCCAGTATATTCACCAGTACCACACCGCACACTTCTGTGAGCAAGGTGAGTCAGCCGCAGCAGGGATTGATCTCAGAACCTTTTCACGGTGTCCGACTGCTTCAGTGAACCTGCTTACAGGACTCCCACAGATGGCCAGTCAGGCTTTTAATGAATTTAAAGAAAGCATCCGTTGTGTTCCGCCAGCTGCGTTATTGATTCTGTCTGCTTATTGGAACAAGTTCCTTGTGTATGTTCCCCATATGTGTGTCCGCCTTAATCCTGGATTTCTGTGTTTGTCGTTTCATTTTCCCCCCTGCAGACTCTCATTCCCCACATGCACGGCCTGCATTTGTTCCCAGGGATGAAAGGACTAGTAAAACATACGAGCGCTTACAGAAAAAGCTCAAAGAGCGCCAAGGTGGAGGCAGCAGCTGCCCGACCAAGGATAAGTCTAACAGCCCCCCTTCCTCGCCACAGAAGAGCAGTACTCCCACTGCAGACGTCCACAATGGGACGGGACAAGGACAAGGGCAAGCAACCGGCCCAGCAGCAGGGAAGGGCAAACAAATGTGCAAGACAAAGGGGAGCGCTTGCATAGACTCCCTGTCGGAAGGTAATGCCGCAAGGAGGAGCGGGGGAGGGCTCTGTACTATGTTTTCAGTTATTACAGGCTACTTACTTGGATGGCAATCGTTACTTTTTATTTGATTCTGATTCTCACTCTTTTCTGTTAATCCTCCATTATGTACTCCGTCTGGTTCTACGGGAGGTGGTAGCTGCATAAAGCTGGTTGCCCTCCTACCAGATGCTATTTGTAGTGTTCAAAAGGCTTGCATGTTATCCTTAATTGCATCACTTTCGTCTGAGTAATTTACCACCCCATCCCACTGCCAAATTTGGTTGTGCACATGTTGAGAAGGACGATGTCTTACCAGCTGGCATGCTTCAACATTTGAGTTTGACGTGTGACTGCCTCCATTGTTTTTGTACTTTTCGTGGACACTTGCGTTTTATGCGTTGCCCAACAGTGTTGGTGTCTTTAATCTCGTAGCATTTTTTAATAATAATTTTATTGTGGTATTCTTATCATATTATAAAACCAAGATGTTCGGTTGATTTGAACATTTGATATTTTAACCCTGCCTCTTTCCTTGCTCTTCCTTCATTTTCTAATCGTAGAGCTGGATGAAGAATCCAAGGCCCTCAAGGTGCTGTTATCTACTCTCAGCAAGCCAGTGGTGAGTATGACGGCAGTCTTAAAACTACCATGATACTGTTTATTTTGGTATGTCTCATCAAAAAATTAAATCATGCTGGAGTGCATAAAATCTTTTTCACGGTAGACCATGCTGTCAGACAAAAGGGATCATTTTAGCTAAAGTTACTTCACAAAGTAGTCATTGAGGCAAAACCAAAATCCAGATATTTTCAGTTTGTTTTCCTCTGATTGGCTATTTTCGAGTTGGCTTCAGATTTTCATGCAAGTACCGATCCATATTCACAAAATAACAGAATGGCGTTGCCATGGAAATACATTGTGTACACCTTTATTACTGCGCCAGCTGCTTTTGAATAGGCTACGTTCATTTTATTGCTAACTCAATTTCAGTTTGTTTTATTCTCACACAATGTCGTCATATGTAGTTAATGTTAGTTGCTAAGCAAAGCCTCTAACATTGTTAGGGCTGAGTTTTTGGGTCCAGATTCATTTATAACTTCTACATGTCTCTCAGATGTGCTCTGCTTTTGCCTAAATGCCTATCCCAGCTCACTGTAACATGCTTTGTGGACTGAAGCTGTGTAACACTGTGGGAGGTGTGAAAGGATTTATCACTGTTGTTTAGAAGTGACCACCACTGGCTTTTTCCCCCTGCTGAACATACTTTCATAGTTGCGGGATGTTATGACTCATACCGAGTGGACCCTATGATCCAGAGATCACCGGTGTAACCCTGGATCGATTACCAAAGCGCCTGCGCCTAGTCGCCCGAGTGCCGCAGGGATATTGGGCATTGTTTACGCTTTGCCTCTGGCAAAGAGAGACCCCTGCAGCTCCACGGGTGCTTCCAGGTTTGCACTGCTTTTTGTGTGGTGGACCTCTCCTCCAGTCGGCACTGAATCCCTGGCTTGCTTCAAGAGAGAGAAACGGGTATGGTTTAGTGGTGGAAACACTGTCCCACCGATAAACCAAAACTTTCCACGGTAGCTTCATTTAACATAATTCCGTTTAGTAGCAGTTTAGAACATTATAGAACATTAAAGACGGATAAAAAGGCAGAAAGGAAAATGTATTTAAGAACTCATTTCTTGATCATTTCTTCTTATCCTGGGATCAGAGTGGCAGAGAAATTTGAATTGGCAATTTCTAGTTGACCATGGTGGGAACAAAACATGCCAGGGTGGTCACTTAAAGGAGGAACGCTTTGAGAAGTGCTAAAATGGAAGTTTGAAAATTAAGAGAATCGTGTCCCTGCGAACGAACCAGCCGAAGGCAAAGCTGACTTTACTGCTCTGTGTCTAAGTTGCTCCTACTGTGAGGCCTGGGCTATTTCTGTCTCCAAAAGAGCCAAGAAGACGTAAGAGGGTCCACTGATAACAAGTGGAATCCTTGTTCCCTGTGGAACCCGTTTTTAAACGGCCTACGCTTTTGTCAAACAATAAAAAGATCCCTCTGCTTTCAGGGGGGGCGGTAGAAGTTATTAGTTATAGACTGAGGTGGGTGCTTCTGCCCTCTCTGTGTGATTCAGGTGACGGACATCCAAGCCCGGTCGGCACTGTTAACCTGGAGTTCTCCAGCACTGCTGGAGAACGCGGACAGTGCCGAGAGGGGGTTGAAGATAACCCCAGATCAGCTCAGGTACGAGGTCACCATCTCCAACAGTGGCAAGGACGGGAAGTTCCAAACTGCGCACAGGTTAGTTTGATCTCGGAAAAGGATCCCGAGTGGGGGAGGGTGGGGGGTAGGGGACGGACGTGGAATGAATCAGCAGAAGCTAATTAGACTGATGGTTCTCCCTTCTGGGTCGTGTAGGAGGGAAGGAGGCAACGGGGAGTTCTTAAAAACACAAACAGGTTTGATTACTGATGCATTTCCTCCACCAAAAATGTTTTATGTTTGTTCTTTTTGTCGTCGTTTTGTCTTTTTAGCGTTGAAGAGTTAAGTGTAACTTTAGAGGACCTCAGGCCGGCAACAGACTATCATGCAAGGTTTGGGAGTCCTATTTTTGGTGATTTTCTTCTTGCTTGCTAGCAGCATCAGTCACTGTTAATCACAATGAGGAGTAGTTCCCAACCATTGTAAAAGTTAAGTAATCTCAATCCTCCCAGCGGCTTGAAAAGGATGCAAATGTATTTCTAAGGGTTCTTCAGTCTATGTAAAAGTGAGTGCGACTGTTTTCTCTGTGAAACTCTCGTCTTCCAGGGTCCAGGCACTGTATAACCATTTACAGGGGAGCCCTTCTGAGGCTGTCAGCTTCACCACCCTCAGCTGTGAGCCCGACATACCTGTACCCCCCAGGAAGAACAATGGGACCAAAAATACCCTTGTCTTGCAGTGGAAGGTAAAACACTACCTCCTCCTTCTGTGCTCTCATTTTGGGTTTTTGGACCTGAGAGTTTGCCTTCCACGTTCTTGGTGGATTTTCTTGTCTGCAGTATCATGTCGTGTTGATATCAATCTAAATATGCAATTCCCTGTTTTTTTAAAGGCTCCCTGTGACAATGGATCCAAAATTCAGAATTACATTCTACAGTGGGATGAGGTATGGTTGTTATTGGCAACGGGAATTTGTTCTCAGCTGACATAGATGAATGAATAAAGTTTGCATAAGCATATTCAGCTTTTGAATAAAGTGAAATTTGAGTTGTGGGTGTATCTTTCTGCTGCTCAGTTGACACATGAGGGTTGTGTTCAACGGCTGGAAAGATTTACTTCCCTTCACTTTACTTAATGAATTAATGAAAGCTTGCTTTTCTGTTACCGGAACCACTCACTGGCTGATGACGCGATGTGCGTCATTAAGAATTTAATCGTCCGCAGTGTCTCGTACGGGAAACCGCTCTCTCGCTAAAGGCAGAATTTTTCTAGTGTGGCGCTCGCAGCGAAGCTCAACCTTGAGATTTTCATCCCTGAACGTTCATGGCAGTATATTATAATTGCAATTTATTTTCATTATTAGCAATAGCTTGTTAATTTATTCAGCATGCCGATAAATACAAAGCGTTTGTATTCATTTACAAAGTAACGAAAAGGCACTGCAGTGTTACAACACGATGAAGATGACGTTACTAAATTTTGAACTAAAGGTGGGTGATGGTGGGATGCTGTATTGTATTTTTCACCAGTACTTGCGCTTCAAGCAACTTCCATCTTTACAATATGTCCAGGAGTTCTCTGTTATATTTGTATTATTATTTAAGTTAACCAGTAATAAGTTATTGATTTAAAGTTTTAAACATTAATTAAATACAAATGCAGCACAAAAGAATAAATTATCTTTGCTAAACCAATAACAAGACCTGTGTATACATTTTTACATTGTAAAAAGCAGAAAAAATAAGTCTTTCGATTCTTAATGACGCAACAGACCGCAAGTGGGAGTAATGTTGAATGATGTAAGAATGTAAAAGGGTAACGTTTTTGTTCCCTTTAATGACCACTAATCTAATTTTAAAAACGGATCCTTGAAAAATGAATCCTCACGTAATGTTAAGGACATTAATTTGTACAATGATGTTTTTCAGGGCAAAGGAAGTGGAGAGTTTGAGCAGTGCTACTATGGACCTCAAAAGCAGTATCGAGTGACCAAACTTTCTCCAGCTTCAAGATATTCCTTCCGTCTTGCAGCGAAGAATGACCTGGGCACGAGGTTAACTTTGTCACGTCGTCTAAGCTTTTAAGTGATGAAATCGTAGTGAGAGTAAACGGCTCATCGACAGCACCTGTAGCTCTCCTTCTCGTCTCTCTTCCTCACCTCTGTTTTCCCAGTGGCTTTAGCGACGCCGTCGACCTGTTCACCTCGTGCAGCGTGCCCGCGCCCCCTCTCAACCCGGAGCTCGTCAAGGCGGGAGTCAGCTGGCTGTGCCTGCAGTGGCAGAGGCCGGCGTCCTCTCCTAAGGAGGACGATATCTTCTACACCCTTGAGATGGAGGAGGAGAGTTCGGTGAGGGACAGATCCCACCAGCACCGAGCTACAGACCTTTTCTCAGCGATGCACCCGTGCTCTGCTGACCTCTCCCATTTACATTCATCCCACTAATACCTGGGCCAGAGCAGTGTCGGTAACAGTCTTGTTTTTGTGGGAGACATGCCTGAGAACTGCGATTTTACCAATTTGCCAGTTGCCAATTTAATTCATCCAGCCAAATTATATGAATACACCAAGTCCGCATATTAAGTTAACTCCTGGTAATATTCACCGTAGGGAGTTCATTAGGGAGACGTTTTATTTCCCAGGAGCATTATGCTGATCTGCTTT